>JAIPRM010000236.1:16650-30228 GCA_025469315.1 Stegophylla sp. TES_Ste_2020 | reverse complement strand
GAATTGAGAAATTCAAAAAATGACCTTTTTAAAGTACAATCTAGAGGCGAATCGGGTTTCAAAAAGTTATTGATCGAAACTTTTGGACAAGTATTTCTATACAAAAAGTTGTACACAGAAAAAAAAATTAAAATAAACATCATTGTAAAAACACTTTGTTCAGAATCTAAAATTAAAGTTCATAGAACATTAACACCTATCATCAAAATTAAAAATAAATACATTTTTTAATTTAGAATTTCATATAATTTTTGTAAAATATTGTCCGACAAAGATGTTACTAAGTTTTAAGTTATGTACTTTTTAAATAGCTGTAATTTCTCTGTCAAGCAAACTTTTTACAAATATATATGATAGATATGACATTCCCTCAAAAATATTCAATTCTGACAATAGATACTTAAGTTCTAAAATCGACCTAAATGGTTCATTAGTTGGGTGGAAACAACAGATGCAGGTGCGATGTCTTCTTAAGAATAATAAAATTGTATCAACAAATACAATAAAATAAATATAAGAGTGATAATAACTAAATTATAATTCTATTCAGTGGACACATTTCCCTGGATATTTAGCTATAATTTGATCTTTAGATTTTTCATCTTGTCAACTTTTAGGGAAGTCATTAAATATGTCTCTTCAAATTTACGGCCAAATTACCTTATCAATTTAATCAGTTCAATATAATATGTGTCTGGTGTGAATGGCTGCAATCACAATTCGGGTTTGATATTAAATTCCAATTATGCATCTTCCATGTCCATTTCATAAGCAAATGTAGGTAGATTCTGCTCAAAACATTTAGTTGTTGTTGGCTTGAAAATTCTGTTATTTTCTTTGAGGCTCAAATTAAAATCGCTACAGTTTAGCTTGATGACAGATTTATGAATTCATTCTTAAAACTGTAGAAAAAATGTGAAATTGGTAGAAATCTGGCAATAGATTATGTTTTAACAATGTGGAATAGTTTTTTTTTGCAGTACCGAGTCCATTGTGTACTGTTAGCTGTTGAAGATGATAGGTAGTTTATAGTATCCTATAACTAATTCTGAAATGTAGCATTTTTATTTTCATTCCTACAATATGTACTTCATTTGCCATATGAATAGGAAATACGTTGAAGTAAATAATTTCACCATCTCAAATAATCTGGAATTAGGCAAATTTATAAAATTTGTATTGCGTTAGGAAAAATATGCATAATATATTTGGACAAATGTTTTAAACACATATTATGATTTTGTACGATTTTGCATTGTTGTTTACAAACTTTAAATGATAGGTACTTAGTTGTCAACTTTTATAAGCATAACCATTATTATTGATTTACTTAAAATATAAATATCCTTACTCAAACTGATAATTTAATATTAGTCCAAATGTATTACAATGTATGAAGGGGAAACAACAACAATTTGAAAAACAAAATACAGTCATGTAAACAAAATAAAATATATTTTGGTAATGTTTTCTATATAAGATTATTTTTTGAATTATTACGCCCCTAACACAATTTATTGATTACAGATGTCGAGAAATTGTTTATTATATCTTTAATCTTAAAATTTAAATTATTTTTCTTTTACTCTAAATATATATTATAAAAAAAACTTATTTAGTATATTAAATATTGAAGTCATACATTTTAAATATTTTTATTGTGTTTAAAAGATAATTTTTATTTTATTTATTTATTTTTTTTCTATGAAATAGAACAGCTATTTATATTAAACAATTATCTGAAGCACTGATTTACTGCCACAATAAAAATATTATACATCGTGATATAAAACCAGAGAATCTTTTGCTAACAAAGGCTGGAGACTTGAAAATTGCTGATTTTGGGTGGTCTGTGCACACCCTAGATTCCAAGTAATTTATACATTGGTGAAAATGTTTGTACTGTTTTCTAATTTTTTTTTTTTGTTTTGCAGACGTATGACATTATGTGGAACATTAGATTATTTACCACCAGAAATGGTGAGCGGAAACTCACATGATAAAACAGTTGATATATGGAGCGTAGGTGTATTATTATATGAATGTTTAGTCGGTAAACCTCCTTTTGAAGCTCCTACATATGATGAAACATACAGAAGAATATTAAATGCTCAATTTATTTTCCCTCAGCACGTAGCTCCTCTTGCCCGTGATCTCATATCTCGTGTAAGTATTTCAAAATATAATTTTTGTTGCAAATATTAATTATTTGTTTTTTCAGCTATTGGTAGTAAGACCAGAGGCTCGTTTACCATTAAAAGATTTATTACAACATGACTGGATAAAAATACACACACAAGTAGCTGCGTCTTCTAAATAAAAGAATAATTTGTTTTAAAAATTTCTATGTTACTTTATATATTTTTGAATTTGTTAATACTAATTACTTTGATTCAACATAAGACTTGTATTGTAAATTATATTATTATTATTATTATTATTTTATGTACATTGTATTTGTAATTGCCATCCTTTTATTAACTGGAAATGATTTTAAAACAGATTTATACTGTATTTATTTGACCTCTGAAATACTTAAGATAGTTTGATCCATAATTTTTTTTGTTTTTTTTTTTTTTTTTGCAGTGTTATTCTTTTTGTTTGGCCTTTAAAAATATGGCAAAATATAAAGTTTTGAATATTTAAGTAAAAAAGTTCAATACTGTACTGTGATTTTATTTTTATACACCATGTAGTAATTTTGGTTATATGCTTGTTTAACTTAAAAGAAAATTGTATTGTATACATGCACTAATATAGTATATTATTATCGACATATTATTTAAAATTAAATATTTTTATCAAAAGGGTAAATAAAATAAATAAATATATGTTTTATGAGCGAACATTTTAACTTAAATAGTTGATTATTGCATTGTTTTGGATTGTACTTATGATGCATATGTATGGATTGATTTGTTGTTAATTCATCGTTTTCTGTGTCACATTTTCAGCGTAAAACTTATTCTTTTGAAAAGTTGAACTAAAAAACAGTATGGATTTAGTTCTATTTACATTTGTTTTAATATATTTTTAACGAAGCAGTTTCTGATCACTCGTCCGGCTGCACATTTCTCGGCATTGTTTGGATCGATAATGGCTACAAAACAAAAAACAAAATCAGTCAATTCCACCTCTCACATTAAGACTCTGGTAGTATTCTAAATACTTTTATAGCTTTGTTGGAAATTTTGAATCTATAATAATAAGAGTATTATAAATCTTATAAATTGAAGATATTTTATTCACATCATATTTTTTTTAATGTATCATATTTATTTTATTTTTTTTGTTAAATTGTAAATCTTCAATATTATTATAAAGCTACCAGTAAGGTTGTGTTAGAGAACATTTTAGCTGTGCATGCTTAAAAGGCACTTGTTCCATTGATTTCATTCAATTTTCAGAAACTTATCGGGAATACAATTCCTTTTTTGGTATGAAGTAATTTTTTTTTGAGAAATGTAAACAAATTTTTCATTCCTTTTTACTTCTACTTATTATTTTTATAAAATATAGTTAATTATTATAACTTTTCTTCAGAAATCAGCTAGTAAAATCACACCTACAAATGATAATAATATCGAAATAGGTTTACACCAAACATAATGCCAGTGTTGGGGCCCCTTATATTATTGCCCCAAAGAAAACTAAGTTATAACTACTTTAAAGTCTAAAACAAAAATTATTTTCACTCTTAAAGTACTCGGGGAATTTTTTATCCCGATCCTATTCAACTATACGTGTATCTACCTTCTTTTTCACAAGTTTCGATTACCGTCACCACCTTCTTGTGTTCGTTCTGCTGATCGGCGAAACGTATTTGCGCATATTTCTTCGCTTGGGCTCCGTTGAACCTATTGTTTTTCATCAGATCCATCGCTTTGTACACGCACTCCATGAAGCACCTCTGTTGCTCGTTCTGCGGCACTAGAGTCAAGTTGGCGACCAGCACTACGATGTCGTTCGGAGCGTGCAACTCCTCTTGGCACTTGACCGCTGTCATTTTGAATTTCTGTCTAAGACTGGCATGCTCCACGGTCATCTGTTGGTACACACACACACACACACACGTGAGAGTAAAAACGTCGAGAGAGGCGTCATTTGGGTTCTTACTTAAATACATAGGACATTGGAAAAAATTTCAAGAATTTCGTTCAATACCTATCACACTAGGGATCCCCCCAGATTTATTCATTACAAAATACGGGACATTTTAAAATAATACTACTTAATTTACATAGAGAGATTGGGAAAGGGTGAGGAGGGCTCAGTCCCTCAAAAGAAAAAAATTTGAAATTTATAATTTTTGCACCTAAAAAAAAAAATATTGAAACTAGTAACAATTTATTAAAACTTAATTTTGTACAACAAATTTAAAAATAAAGGTAATGCAATTACAAATTTATACAAACTCTCAGTAAACATTTGGTTTTTCAGTAATATTATCATTTGATTCAGATATTATTATTATTATTTATGAATCATCATTAAAATAAAGTAATAATTGTTTTTTGAATTAACTTTAAAATAAAGTACAAATGGGACGGATCATCCGAAATTCGAGACGTATTGGATCCCTATATCACACGGTTTGTACAACAAGTGTTTTGGTATGTACTCATTATAATATATTATTATCCAATCAATCGTTACTCGATTTTAATATACATTTGAGATCATAATAATACGATGTCATTGATTTATGCAATATTTGACAAATATCAATTGGTAGGCAATTAGGGGTAGTAATTTTAGTATCCGTAGAGTTTTTGCCATTTTAATTTTAAATATAAACCAGGCCCATAACTACGGGGGGGAGGGCAGAGGGGGCGTTGCCCTCCCTAAACCCAATCTTTGACCCCTCTAAGAATATAAAAAATTTTTAGGTAGATGTATGTCTTTTTGAGACCGCGACCCCCTATATATATTAAATGATATATCCATCATTTAATTATCTAATTTAAGTTTTATTTTTAATACTCGGTATTATTCGTTTCGTATTTTCAAAATACATGTATTATTGTAAATTTCCAAAATATTCTATTATTCACATTTGTGTTCATTTAATGAGATATCAGTGTAAATAAATTAAAAATTGCATAAATATTGTTTTTATATTATATAATTCCCCCTCCCCTAAAATTGGTTTACCCCACACGAAAATTTGGTCTGGCTACGGGCCTGGAATAAAAACTATCATTTGAGTGGGTGTTTTAATAAAAATCAAGTAGGAACGTTTATTATGGAATGGGAAGAAGAGCTGTTATTTTTGCCAAATTTTTTGTCTCACGTCATCAGTGATCTCAAACTCAAATTGCCTACTTAAAAAAAATAATTTGTGGCCAATTACTTAGGCGCGATACGGTCAAAATTGAAGACAAATATAAAAACAAAATCCATTTCTCTTATTATATTTTTATTACATTGATTACTATTAAAAATATTTGTAAAAATAAAGTATAGACAAGAAAGTCGGACATATATTTTGTATCATACTACCCCACGTGGGTATTATTCGCTCTTCGGGTTAGATACTCTTGGTGGGTGTGTTAAATTTTAAATAAACGATAAATCATTTCTGCAATAATACGATTCCGAGCGAACTATATATTGATAATATAAAGAACAAAAATAAGTCTTCATTTTCAACACGTCCACCAAGAGGATCTGACCCGAAGAGCGAAGTACGTCCGACTTATCTATACTTTACTTTACTCCACTCAGAATTAAAATTTAGGTACCTATGAAAATATAATATATGCTATAAGAATTTTTTTACTTTCCTAAAATAGAAAAGTCAACAAATATATATATATATATATTTAGCCAACGTTTTAAATCGAACTTTTGACAAATTGATAATTTTAGAATTCGAAAATTTGGATTTTTTTTTTCTGAAAATTTATATTATTCCCGAATTCAAGGGATGGGACGCCCCTGGATTATACCCCTCTCTTACCGTTTCGGGTTTCGGTGTCGTGGCGTTCACTTTGGTGCTGGCGACGTTGACCGCCCCTGTGGAGGGGTTGGCCTGGGGGGACTGGACAGTGCCGGCGGTGGTGTGCTCCACGTGGTCTTTGGTCTGTGCCACTGTCGTCGTGGACGGCTTGACGGGCAAACGCGTCATCGGAGTTTTCATGGTGTCGATCTTTCGTTGTACAACAGTCGGTCGTATTTTTAAAATACATATAAAATAACAAGTCGATGGATTTTTTTTTTTTCGAAAATGTACAATCAGTGTTTTTTTTTTTACATAAATTCCTACGTTTATTGGTCACTGCACTCTATGTGTATTTACTTTTCCCTCATCATATAGGCCAAATTTTATTAGAGAGCTTGGAGGTTGTAAGCCCATCGAAACCATTTCCAAATCCCCCCCCCAGGAATTTTGAAAGTCGCATAAAGTCAATGCTCTTATTAGGGGAGACTAAATCGAAAACAAATAAACGCGTTAGTCCTCCAAAATTTTAATTTTAATAACATAAATAGTTCCTTTACACATCATTTTTTTTTGGCTAATATTATCCACGGCAAATGTTGGGTATAAAAATATACAATAATCATAGACGTAATTAGAGGAGAACTTGAGGGAACTAAGCCCCCTCAAAACTACTCATAGCCACCCAGAAATTTTGAGAATTACATAAGGATAATGCCTTTTTGGGGGCTAAATCAATCAAAAATAAATATTAGCCCCCCCCCAAAAACATTTTCCAAGTTGCGCCAATGACAATAATGTATGACGGGGAACCGCATTTTGAGACTCGAACGTCGAAAGTGGAAGAAGTTCACGATCAAAGTGAAAACCTTTTTTGTTTTCTGTGTTATATTGGCTGGTCAAAAATTATAATAAAAACAAAAGTGCCGTCACTGAAGTGTTTATACAAGATTCATCCTCGGTAACGGAGGAAAATCTCAAAAAAAAAAAAAAACATAATTATTTTCCTTTACACTATTGACAAGGATTCGCACCCGAATTAACGCGAATTCGTAACACACTTAAAAACTCTTAAAATGTTTAGCACCCGAAACCCTTTATGATTTTTTTACGTAACACCCTAATTAATGAAATGTTCGCAGAAGGGGGAAAAAGTAAGCATTATTGTTAAACCTCTAGCTTCTTAGATCCACTCGGAATCTAAAAATGAATCAGTAAATTATTTATTTTAGTTAATTATTTTTACATGTTACATAATTTATTATTTAGATAAACGTTATAAAACAATAGGTTTGAGTATCTCTATATAGGTAGTGTACAAGTATTAAATGGAAGTGTCTTGTTTTCGAAGAAAATTATGGGCTGAACAAAAATGTATAAAACGATTAAATTTGTTTATGTTATGTACCGACTACCGACATAATATTATGTATACAAGCCAAGTCACCGACGAGTAGCGAAGGTCAACGAAAAATACTTCAAGTAACGTGCCAATTTTTACATTTTAAAGTATGTAATTTTTTTAACGACTCGAATAAATCGTTTTCTCAGGAATATCAAAATATGTAAAATTTTCAAATTTCGAACTGGCGAGTGTTGAGACAGTCTGGGGGTTTCGAGAAAAATTTACCTCCCCTGCACCACCACCACCCAGTGCTTGAATTGGAAAAAATTTACCACCCCCCCCCAAAAAAATTTTTTTATTTCTCATATACCTGTGGGGGATTTTTTTGAAAATTAGTAGGGGTACGCTAAAAATATTTAAAAAAAATAAAAGAGATACTCCGTCCCCCATAGGCGTATTTAGGGGGGCTTGGAGGGCAAAGCCTCCCAAAACCAGTCATAGCCCCCCAGAGTTTTTTAAAAATTGCTTAAGATTAATGTATTTTACGGGGGCTAAATCAATAAATAAATATTTTAGCCCCCCCAAATATTTTTTCCTAAGTACGCTAATGCCGTCCCCCCAAATCAAGCCCCGCTACCACCAGAAATTTAACTCTAGTAGTCGTGCCTATTTTCATTTATACGCACCTGTGCGGAAGTGACCACAGCGACCAAGACGGTTGCTACTGCAAAAGTTACGGACATCATCTTCGTGTCGCGGTTTTCACTGCTAAAAACGCTACTGCTGTGGACTTCGGGACGCGTCTTGGCCGTTTTATTATATTATTTTAATGTTGACGTCTCAGAGCGTCGTCGTTGGATTGTCGGTATATAAAATGGAGAAACTGACGTCGGGTGTACGCCACGGGAAGTCTTTTGTACCTAGGTCGAAGTTATAAATGGCGGCAGGAGGCTATACGACCAGATATGGTAATATAATATCCGAGTGTTAAGAAGACGAATAAATAATATTCGTCGATTGCTTACTGGTGAACTAAAAAATATATATGGGCGTAGGTTTTTTAAGTATTAAATTTAAAGTGGTGGATGGGGGTTTATGAAGAGGAGCCCCGAGGTCGTCTGCTTGGTGTTTTTGCGAATAAAATAATATATTGAAACTAACAAAACAGTATTTTCTATATACCTAACATACACAAGTAGTGTTCAAAACAGGTTAATTATAACGCGTCATTGGCGGCGATGTAAGAAAGAATAAAATATATGATATGACTGAACCGGTGGCGTTCTCAAAATATTTCAATGGAGGGGGATGAAAATTTTTTTTTAGAAAATAAGTAACAGTGGTTTTACTTCACAACTCCAATAATAATATAATATTGAATATTATTATAATAATATTATAAATCATCAATTAGTATTTATTGTAATTTCTATTAAAATTGTAAACATTTTATAATGACAATGACGTTAATGACAAATCTAAATTAAACTATCGATTTTTCTGAATTCTTATCAGTTGAATCAAGCATATCTTCAAGATCAATAAACATGATAAATTTCCAAAATTTTCAAATGCTGTACTTAACTCAAAATTGATTGAATATTTTTGAAATTTTGAAGGAAAATTTTTGGGACCATTTTTATGATTGGTGAAGGTTTTAAGTTTTTTGCCGCATTATTTTTGAAGCGTATGTTAAAAAGCAATTTTCAATTTTACGAAAATTTCGGCAATTGCATATTTTGGCGTTTTTTTGACAGATTTTCCACGATTTTGGAAAAATTTTAAAAATCACCTCTATAAAGTACTATTTGAGTATGATTTCAGATCTATTTACTGATCGAAATTTTTGGACAAGTATTTCTATACGAAAAAGTGTTTACAGATAGAGAAAAATAAAATAAAAAATAAACATCATTGTAAAATTATAAACTTTTTTCGCTTTGTTCAGAATCTAAAAATTCATCTTGAGAGGGGATCTATCGCCCATATCCCCCCCCCCCGTGAGAACGCCCATGGACTGATCTCTAATGATGGTCGATAGTCGCGCGTATTGTTTACTATATATAGTGACTCACAACTCACATAGTGAGCAGTCCACTTTATATAATTTATTAATAAAGTTGTTACTACAGTACTGCCGTGCTAAGCGAAAACAGGACGACTCCAGTCAACATGATTTTTCAGGAACACAAAAAACATTTTTTTTAACAGTAAATCAAGCCTAAAAATGGCGTTTTTACAAAAAATCGGTCAAACTTTGTGCTGATGTATCTAATATTTTACATCTAGAATTGGTTGAACAACACTTTTTATTTCAACTTTTTTAAGGAGAAAATGGACTTATCATATAAAATTAATATCGGAGTACTAAGCGAAAAATTATTGATAATTCCATAAAAGTGGACTTACCGGATTATATTAATTAAGTAAATTACAAAATAATATTATATCAAATAATCATTATTTTCAATTTATAAAATTTGACTGAAGTTATGTCACGTACATACACCCTTTTTTCCTAACGTAACTCAATTATTTTTCACGTGATATACCAGGTTTTTGCTTAGTATTTGGATTTACCGTGTTTTCGTTTACAAAACATCAAATATATTGGAGTTAATGTATATTTTTCTTTCTTATTTTAAATTTTATTTTTAGATGGGTTTTAATAGGAAATATACTATTTTTACATAAAAAAATTGGTGTAAAACCACTAATTTTACCTATAGAAACAAAAAATTTTTTTTTTTAATTTTGGAGTTATCCTGTTTTTGTTTAGCACGGCCAGAGTAGCGATCAGATTTTGAACTCGCGTTACCTATGTTTCTACATATTATTATCAAATTTTTGTGTTATTGTTGTTATTTTATGTATTATATCTTCTATTATTTTATGTGCCCACAAGCCCATTCCTAGGGCGAAGATAAACTATTATTCTCGTTTAGTCCTGATTATTATCCCTACCTCTATCGTGTAAAATTTGAGTAAAATACATTTGTTTCCTCCCCGGGAAGAGCTAAAATATTTATTTGTTTAATTTAGGCTCCCTCTTAAAGTATTTATATTATAATTTATAAAATTTCTGTGGGCCTTTGAGTGATTCTGAGGAGACAGCCTCTATATTTCCATCTAGAGTTCATTATAATACTTAAAATTATTTTTATTTTACATCGAATTTGGTATGTTCATTGTTCAGCCTGAATTTGAAAACAAAAGAGTCCTCTAATAAAATTAGATGTAGTATTGGAAACACATATTTTTATTTAAGCAGTAAGTACGTTAAATAAATATATTATACAATTTTTATTTGGTACTTTATTCGGGCACGGCCATATATTCGCCGTTTGACTGGAGATAATATTCCTGATGAACTAAAAACAATATTTTTATATTGTATATTATATTTATATTATACAGATTTTGTATATGATTGACATTATTCAATTTGATTCGCTTTATTTAACTAAACATAATATTCAAAATCAAATTTTTCTATGAAAGAAACAAATTAAATAATAAAAACTTGTTTATGTTTTATTGGTAAAAATCATAACCTTAATAGTTTATTATTATTACATAGGTAGAGAGGTACTTATAATGTATCCGTGTTGTTCCGTGTATACGTGTTAACTTTCCGGTGTCGCACCCCAGCGCGCGCAGAACACTCTTATGCTTTTGGGAAGAAGTTGATCTGTAAAATAGAATTTGGATTTTACATCCCATTGTTAACAAACACGTTCGTCGGTCACTGATTGATGCCGTTCAAACTTACTTTCTCTCCGTTTTTAACAAAGCAGTTTCTGATCACCCGTCCGGCTGCGCATTTTTCGGTGGTTTTTGGGTCGACAATAGCTATATACAGGAAACAAAAAGAAAAACAAAGATATTAATCGAACGGTCAGTGATTATTATATAGATTCCGTCTTTCGCGCGTTCAACGCCGGCCTTGCATCAGCATGGCTGCATTTGAGAGAGGGTCTGAAAAGAACGATTGCCGCGAGCACAAAATTTTAGAGGGGGGGGGGCAATATTTTCAAAATAAGAAAGGCATTAAATTTATTTATTTATTTTTTTTTTTAAAAAAATTTAGCTCAAAAAAATAATGCTTCTGTATACCCATTAATCACCAATTATACTGTTGCCAATATCTCTACTGCAAGACATGTGTTCCTGCTCTTCTACGAAAACAATGAAATAATATTCAATACCTAATATCAACGAATAAAATTTGAATTCATTGATCGTTGTAAGCATAAGAGCTCACTTTTCAGGATCAACGTGAGCAATCGACCCTGTACTTCAATTTTAATAGGGAATAATGTATAAAAACACTAAAACCATTATTTTGCTTATGTGTCAAAAAAAATATTCATCTATTATTGTACCTAACGAGATTTGACATTATGAAGTTGTTTACCAAAAGAACTTATTGTCCAAATATAGTTAGAGATATACGTATAGGTAAATCGTACACCTGTTGCAACCTAATACCTATATAGCCATATACGTAGTATAGCATTTAAAATTAGAATTAGTATAAAACTGGTCATTTTTATGTAAATATATTTATTTTTTTTTCAATCAAAAGCTCATTAAACGTTTTATTCTTAATCTGGTAGAAATTTTCTTTCAAATAAAAATATTCCTTGCGCGTTTTTCTACATGGGTAATAATTTTCATGAAATTTGACTCATTGAAACATTTTTTACAAACGTTTTCTTTAAAATTCAACAACTCCACCAAGAGCGTATCGTCCAAGGCGAGAAGAATATCCGTGGTGCGAAGTTGTCAGCTTTTTTTAAGAATTTTAACTGAAGTCAATAAACTATAGAGAAAATTGGAATAATATCAAAGAATATAAATAGGATAAGTATAATATTATATGCCCTCGTGCTAAAATATAAAAGTCAGCGCCCTATAATAATATTGTAAGCATTCGAAAGAAGATGACGTATTCATAATAAATTATTAACGAATTCACCACTCGATTTTCTTCCTTAACGGTTTAAACTAATTTGATATTGTACTCAACGAGTGAATTATTATAGCTTACGGAATAGTGACGAGGTGACCAGGGCGGGGGAGGGCTAGCAAAATAGATTTTTTTTTCGCAAAAATACAATAAATGCGGCCCGCTGCATTTCGTGTGCGTTACCTTCTTTTTCGCAAGTTTCGATAATGGTCACGGCTTTCTTGTGCTCTTCCGGTTGGGCGGCGAAGCGGATTTGCGCCAATTTCTTTCCTTCGGTCACGCTGAACTTGTTGTTCTTGACCAGATTCAACGCCTTGTACACGCACTCCAAGTAACATCTCTGCTGTTCGTTCTGCGGTACCACCGTGTTGCTGACCAGCGCCATGATTTCTTGCGGAGCGTGCAACTCGTCCTTGCACTTGACCGCTATCGTGTTCAATTTCTGTTTAAGAGCGACGTGCCCTTCGGTCAACTAGACAAGAAAAAAAAAAAACACAGTGAGCTATGGTTTCGTAGTAACCAATAAATAAACAATCAATACCGAAATAACATATTTTTATGCTGTGTGTCAACCATTTGAAAAAAATGCGAATTTCGCAAAACGATAAGTTTTTAAATTTCCATCTAGAACTGAATTCCGTTTCAAAAAGTCACTGGTTGAAACATTCGGACAAAAAAATGTTTATAGAAGGGAGAGGGGAAATAAACTTCATTGTAAAATCATATGCTCAATAAAAAAAAAGTTTATTAAAATTTTTCCCGCTTGCCATTGAAATTCAGCTTACGTGCCATAAGTTCGCTACCCCTGCCCTACTAGATCAACCCTTAGCTACGTGGTTATTTATGGCACTCCATTTGATGTTTGGATTTCGATTTGACGTTTCTTAACCACTCTCTATAATATGGGGTGGCCAAATTATGGCTCGCGAGCCGCATGCGACTCTTGTCTTGGTTGCATGTAGCTCTCATTCTATTTTCGAAAACAATAATAATCTTATTTAATAATATAATTTTTTTTTTTTTTTATTCATAACAATTTTAAATTTTGATTTACATGGCTTTAAGTGTATAAAGTTTGAATTCGTATTGACATTGTACAAATAATTATTGATGATGATGATCTATATTTTTAGATTCTGAACGAAGTGAAGAAGCTTATGATTTTACAGTGATGTTTATTTTTTCTTTTTTTTGTCTTTTTTTTTTTTTCTCTTTCTGGAAACACTTTTTCGTATAGAAATACTGGACCAAAAGTTTCGATCAATATCTCTAAAGAACCGGAATCATACCCAGATGGTACTTAAAAGAGGTTATTTTTCC
>JAIPRM010000236.1:0-16550 GCA_025469315.1 Stegophylla sp. TES_Ste_2020 | reverse complement strand
AGAATTGAGAAATTCAAAAAATGACCTCTTTAAAGTACAATCTAGAGGCAAATCCGGTTTCAAAAAGTTATTGATCGAAACTTTTGGACAAGTATTTCCATACGAAAAGTTGTACACAGAAAAAAAATAAAATAAACATTATTGTAAAAACTCTTCACTTCGTTCAGAATCTAAAAATTTAATTCAAGGGGGGGACTGTGGTAGGAGATTTTAAACATTAAAAGGGGCGTTGCGTAAAAAAAAGTTTGGGAAACACTGTTCATCTATATCTATATCGCTCTTACCGGCTTCGGTGTGGTGGCGTTCAACGCGGAGCCGGTGACGTTGGCCGTCGCAGCGGTGGTCGGTGTGGCGTGGCCGTGCGCTTTGTTCGGCGTGGTCGATGTGGACGCGGCGGCGGTCGCGTTGCCGGCGGTGTGCGAGTGGTCTTTGGCGTACGTGGTCTGCGCGGTCGGTGTGGACGACTTGACGGGCAGACGCGTGGGCGTGGCCGTGGACGATGGCGGCGTTTTCGTCGTGCCGCTTTTGTAACAGGTGGTCGTGTTGCACGGGTCCGAGCTCTGACGACGAAAAACACAACGAAATGTTAATAAATTACAAAGTATGACTAAAATAATACATTAATATGATAATGGCTCGAATTCACCAGGTAACTAATGTAACGACTTAACGATTTAACTTACTCTCATCCTCTTCTGACTTATTAGCTAAAAATTTTAGTCACAGTTATTGCACATAGTTACTACAAATATTAAAGCAGAGTTAAATATTTTTTTGAAATTGTATCGTAAAACGTTAAAAATAACACAATAATACGAAAACATAAAACAATGGGGATTTTTTTTCGTTTTTCAATTACTGATTTGACTCCTAATAAATCTGTTCGATAAATATTAAAAAAACATAATATTACGCATTTAGGGTTGGCACAACTGCACAAGAACAATTGACCTGTTCAAAATATGATCAATCGACTACTTAGATTTTAACTGATCAAATTCTGATCAAAAAAAGAAATTCCTATAAAAAGAACGTAACTTCGCACTTCGGGGTTTTCTCTGCTCCTCGACTGGGATATTCTTGTGTGTGTGTGTATTGAATTTTAAAGAAACGAGAAATCATTTCTTCAATAAAAACGATTCTGAGCGGAGTTTCAGTTTATTCAAGACAATTTTACTTAAAAATCATAAAGTTTGTTATAACTAAAAAAAAAATTATTTTTTACTCTGCCGGTTTAACATTTCACTATTAACTGAGAAAAGTAAAAACAATATTTTTTGATGAGAAAAAATATTTCAAACATTTTTTTTCCACATTTTCGAAATTTTCGTACGTCATAATATTTCTTACATTATTATTTATCTATATTTAAATTTTCATAGAGTATGGATTAAAAAAAGATAGTTTTCGAGCAGTGCCGTAGCTAGAGGTTGGCTACATGGGCGATCGCCAAGGGCGCAGATAAGATTAGGGCGCAAAATATCGTGAAATAGAGCATTTATTTAGTTTAAGCTAATTAAATTATTTTTATCAAAATGATATTTTATTGAAAGTATTTATAAAAAAAAGTATTATCGATATTTAATGTACACGCTGTAAAAATAAAACTAGAATTTAATGGAACAATTAAACAAAAAAGTGCGTGTATGAATTTTTTGGCGTAGAAGAGGCGCAAAATTTTGTTTGGCCAAAGACGCAATAAAAGATAGCTACGGCACTGTTTTCGAGACTTTCTCGTCAAAATTTTGGGTAGTTTTTCCCAAAGTTTGAGAAAACTATTGAGAATTTCGAAAAATAACCTCTCAACTGTTTTTATTTTCCCTTGCGCTTGATAAAATTTAACGAGAAGGAGAACCACCACGTACAAAGTCGACGTTTCTGATCGACACAGAAATGATTTTTAATGAAACCTTATTTGGACGAGTGCAGTGCTATACCGCCGCGCCGCCGATATGTAATAAACGTTATAGAAGCCCGGAAAGGAGGCTAAATACGATTTCACCCATTTTTCATCCCCAATTCGCAAACAACATAATTTATTGCGAGATTAGAATCGCGAAAGTGATGACGGACACGCGCGCGCGAAGTGAACGAGTAAATATTAAGTATACCGATTTTCGCAGTGTATTTATAATATTTCGAATGTGTGTGTGTGTGTGTGTGTGTGTGTGTGATACCTGAACGGACGCGAACAGGGCCACCAGGACGGTTGCTGCTGCGGATGCTGCAGATACCTTCATGTTGGACGCGGATTTATAGCGACTTCACAACGCTACTGCTGCTGCTGTTACGGCGGTTTTCGTGCGTCTCGGCGAATAATAAAATAATATATTACGCGTTATTAATGTTCGTGTATAAATCGTCGTAGTACGGGTTGTATATCTCGTGTGTGACTGACGTCGGGTGTACGCCACCAGGAGTCTTTTATAGAACACCTCGCGGCAGTCACGGTGTTATGATTATGACCTCTGGGTAATGAAATATCCAGACCAAATTGAAGCGAGGACACGGATTTTCCCTCCCCCCCTCGTATATATATATATATATATATATATATATATAGTGACGAATAAGTGAAGCGTCCTGTTTGCGCTGTGTGAAAATTGAACTTAAATTGGGCGGCGCGATTCGCACTCTAAAGTAATAAAAAATAATTCAATTGGGGGGACGAAATTGTCCAATGCACGTGTTTATTTATATAATTATTATAATAAATGCATATTATTTTATTTTATTATTATTGTATTGTATATACGGTCGTATTGTCGCGCACAAACGATGCAGGCTTGTTTAATATAATATTATTGTTATTTCGTAACGTTGCGAAGAAAATAAACAAATCCGCGGCGTCCGTCGTCCCCCCCGGTGTAATATGTGTGAACGGATAAACGAAAACGACCGCGTTACGTTCAATTGGCAGCGATTAAACTTGTTCGTGTGATTTCAGTGGCGTAAATGAAATGTTTTATTGGAAAAATCGTCATGAACACGCGAGACTGCGCATTATTTTATTTCTGTACTACGCGCGAATACGTTGTGCGGTCCTGGTTCGCGCACGAATACCAAAAAGACAACTTGTTCGCGCACAAAAGCACCTCGAAATAAATAAATATAAGGCACATAATATTATCTACTACGACAACTTTAAGCTACTTTGAGAAATGTATTATCTAATGTGGGGTACGTATAAGTACATTTTCCTTCCCACTTTAACATACACTTAGGAGACTGTCTATGAAAATATTTTTATTCGTAGGTGTGGTTAAAAATGTACGATTAGTATACTTAATAGTAGTACGTGTATAGTTAATTCGTATAATAGTTTATATTATTCGTTATTTTTATTTTTTTATTTATTTTTTCACGTTTTTAATGTTTTAAAGTTACTTTTTTTTTTCCATTAAAGCGATTGCCCATTAATTCATTAATTCTATATGTATATTGCATATTTCGATTAATTTCACCAGTATACTATACTTATATATTTTATTGCCACTACGCGATTCAAACACTTCACTTAATACGAAATCCACGATAAAAATTATAAAATGTTAAGTCGTACAATACGTTCCGCTCACTGAAAATTGTCACGTCAGACTAAATTTGCGCTGTGATAATCAATATATTATATAACTTATAATTAGGGCCCGGATTAAAATGCATTAAAAATGCTTTAAAAAACAGTCAAAAATGCCCTTAAAAAATTTATTTTTCCTTGAAAATGCCCTTAAAAAATGCATTTTATTGCGAAAATGCACTGAAAAAAGGTCCTATACAATTTAATATTTTAATTTATTTCACTATTTGCCATCTGCCGAGTCCAAGTGACCATAAGTCAAGATAAGAATCAAAAGATAAGATTCAAACTTTATAGCAATTACAGAGAGATTTACAGTATTATCAAGGAAAAAACCAAAAAACATGGATGATAATATTTTTAATTAGCTAAATTTAAATTATTGTCTTGTATTATGTACAGATATTATAAATTAAAATTGAAGGGTTACTGTTCAAATATGCATTAAAACAAATTAAAAGACTGAAAAATGCTGAAATATGCCCTAAAAATGAAAAAATATCGAAATATGCTAAATAATGAAAAATAAAAGTTTTAGTATTGAGGTCTCTGTGACATGAAACAAATTTTGTAGTTGGAAAGCAATTCCTCAGATCGTCCAACAAAAAAATATGCATTTTGCATTGAAATCCGAGCCTTACTTATAATCAATAAGTCCCAACGGAAAGTTCCGTTTCGGGTTAAAATTTTGAATACAATTTCATGAAGTTTTAAAAATTTCAAACTTCATCATGATTTATCGATCTAAAATAATCACACATTAGTGTGAAAAATTTGAAAATTGAAAAATACAGAAATTTAAACGTTTGTGTGTTGGTACGATCTCATTGCTAGAAAAAGCAACAAAACTTTTTGCAGTAAACAAATTCGTCCGGCCTCTAAACGTAGAGTATAATTTAATTTCGATAAAAAAATATCATCATCAAAATTGTTGAAAAATCCATAAACGTTATACGTATGTTGTACGAGCAAAGAGGGTGGGGGATAAAAGCCGTATGAGGGAGGCTTATCGTAAACATAGTAATAATTATGAGGACTCAGAGACATGGGCGTTCCGTTTTAGAGTTTAACGAATCTTAATAAATCTTTTACGGGTTCCTTTTTAACGATCCGTTAGATTCGAATCGACTTCCGCGAGCGATTCGGTACACACGATTACTTACTGACTGTGTGACGTAATAGATGAAAATCGAGCATTGCTCCGCCGCGTGAATAATACGCTGTTCTACCGAATTAACTAAATTAGATATTATAATATATTTTATATATCCAATAAGAGGGCGGCTACTATAAAAGGTCCTTACGAAAAAAAAAAAAAAAGAAAAAATCACCCGAAATAAAAAAGTATACTACTTGCAGCAATAAGCGTATATTGAATGTGAAACTAATACGCTGTGATTATAATATAATAATAATATGTAATATTATTATATATATATACTTCATTAACGCGATTTTCAGTCCACTTTTAGCCAAACGATCATTTTTTTTTTTTTTTTTTTCACGCCATGTAATTATTATTCATAAACAATTTATCTATTAACGCGTAATTTAAACGTCGAATTAAAAACAAGGATATTATTTCGACATTCCCTTTGAACAATTCCCTATGAATTTTCAACGTGGTCTTAATTGCCTACATATTTTATGATGTAAAAATATTTTTTTCCGGTAACGACCAAAGATCTATTGTACATAAACGTGTAACGTTAAATTGCGGAAACGGCTCGGCTATAGCGAAACGATTGTTTTTTTTTTTCTCTACGGTTAAATTCGCCATAAGATCAATGTTTCACCTTGTCCTATAAAAATGGGACCTCACATTCAAGTTTCATCCCGTGTGCCTGAGCCCTTGAAAGATCTTAATCGAGCTTGTCAGTGGTTTTATAGCAGTACAAACCACACGATTTTTTCAGAATTTTTAGATTCTGAACGAAGTGAAGAAGCTAGTGTTTTTACAATGATGTTTATTTTATTTTTTTTTCTGTGTACAACTTTTCGTATGGAAATACTCGTCCAAAAGTTTCGATCAGTAATTTTTTGAAACCGGATTTGCCTCTAGATGGTACATCAGACGGGTCATTTTTTTAATTTCTCAATTCTTCAATTTTTTTTTTTTTCTGTAGAAAAAACTACCTAAAATTTGACAAAAACGACCGGAAACCATCATTTTTTTTATCCGAACTATATGAAAATTTAAACATAGGTAGAAAATAATATAAAAAAGATTTTGGCGCAAGAAAATTTTGAAAATGTGAAAAAAAAATTTTGGACATTTTTTTAACATTTTTTCTCTCATTTATTTTTTATACTATTAACTTCTTTCGTTCAGAATCGTTTTATTGAAGAAATGATTTATCGTTTCTTTAAAATTCAATACACCCGTCAACAGAATCCCACCCGTCGCGCGAAGTATGTCCGGCTTTTTTTCAACTCACAAATGCCGCGCGACGCTAAGTTTTTGCTATTATTTTTGGGCGTTTGTCTGTTATAATATCTGAGCACCGTCGTCATTATATTGGGTGTAATAATATTATGTAAATCAGACGCTTTTATTAGTATGCACCCAAACCTATGGATAATCATGGGCGTGAGCCCTTTTCCTCATCATCTCCATGTTTTTAATTAATGGCGACGATTTACAACGATGGTCCAAGGGTATTGACCCCTTAGAGCAAAAAAAATTAAATTCAAATCAGACTAAAGTGATCCTGCAATGAATCAAGCAATAACGAGTTTATAAAATGTGCATAATTGTACCGAAAGGGGGAGGAGGAGGTAAAAATTTAAAATCTTTTAGATCCTGAATAGATCTCTTACAAATTATAAAATGCAGTAATTGTTTTCAATTTTGGACCAGTCCCCCCTAGACAAATTTGAAAATACGCCACCGTGTTTAATACTTACCATAACTTAACCGTTATTGTAATCGATACACGTTCTTTATAAATAATGATGATAATTTCTAAGTAATATTCTAATTGATATTGATACTGTCTGTATTTTTTGTATTTTGAGAACTATAGTAATTACTAATTAGTAATAATAATTGTTATAGTGATATTCAGGAACGAAGCATTAGAAAAACTAAGAATAACGAAAATAACTGTGACGGAATTTCCGCATTGGTAATTGGATTTAATTAATAGATTTCAATATTGTTAAATGGGAAAAACAAAAAGATTAAAATACCTTGTCTTGTGGTAAATTTGACTAGTTATTGTTTTTTTTTCTTATTCTGAGCTGTTTTAATTGTTACTAAACTATTTAATTTGTATAAATATATTTTAATTTACATTAATTTTATTGTAATATCTGTTAAATTATCAAATCAATTGTTATATACTGTTTTATATAATTTATGTTTTATAAATGTATTGCATTTGCACGTGTTTAGTAGTCTGTACGAAATTTTCTAATCTGATTATTAGAGCGAGGATTTATATGCATTTGCATATTTATTCTGGTTGAGCGTATAATATGCTAAGTGAGCACAAAATTTGTTTCATGATTTAACAATTTAAAAAATGAAACTTTTTAGTGCATATTTTTGCATATTTCGTCATTTTTCTATTATAAGGGCTTATTTTACAATTTTAATTGCATATTTTATCTTTTAGTGCATATTTCGATGTTTTTTTTGGAAATTTTTTAAATTTTTACTATTTTCAACTATAATATAAAAAAAAATATATTATATTTTTATAGTTTCGATTGTTTGGATTAATATCAAAATATCGTAAATTAATAGGTATATTTATATTAATAAATATAAATACACGGTAAATTCACATTTAGGTAAGTACATTTATTTTAGGAGACATTTTTGATATAAATTGATTCCTTTTTTTATATACAGATTAAAACTACCTGAAAATGGTGAAAGTGAAAAAAATGAAGAAAAGTATTTATAGTTTTGTTCCATAATTCTTTTTAATAATATATTGTATTAATTAAATGATCAAAAAGTAAATTTTTTTTATTTTCCATGCATATTTTAGCATTTTAATTTTTAGTGCATATATTTATGCATATTTAAGATTTTTTAGCGCATATTTGATTGATTTTTAAGGCATATAAATCCGCGCTCTACTGCGATTATGAATGATTCAAAACGTAACATAATATAACAATAATGAACTCGAAGTTTTTTCGAAAATACATTTAGGGCACGTCCTATTGTGCCTACTACCAAATCGTGATAAAACAATATAGATCTCTATGACAAAATGTTACCCAGGTACGCAGCTCTAGAGTCTAGATGTAGATATGCACTAATGTTGTATACTAAAATTATTTATCGACTGTCGCAGGTAACATAATAATATATGGATACGAAAAAATGCTATCTAAGTGTACCTAAATGTAACTATATTTATTTCAGGCGAAATTCATTCCCGCTCGTTACCAATATCATAATATGATGTAATTATCGCCCAAAATAGAATAATTATTATTGTTCATTTACTTTTATTACGGACCACACATACCGAGTACAATATACTGATATTACTATAATGCAAATGTGTAAACATTGTAAAATATTATGTAAAGAAACAGAATTCTTGAAATAGTCCGTAATCACACAAATAAAGAGTGTAGATATTTTAATTATTGGATCATTTATTTTTATAATATCTTTTCTTACAATACTGTATAGATGAAAGTATAATAGATAATAAAATATTAATAATAATAATATAATAATAGATTAAATTAAGAATAAAATAATTTGTCTAAGCCTATTTTTTGGAGAAATGAGATGATATTAGATAATGGCAAATCTTAGGTCTTAGGTTTTTGAATAAATTTCTATTATCTATAATATTGTCGTCAAACAATTTGTTTCGGTTACTTGCTTCACGATATGTGTCAAGACATAATATTAAGATACATGTAATTGTAAACTTACTTAATATATGCAATTTAAGATACAATTATTACTGTGAACTTGAAATTATTTCGAAGGTCTCAGTTGATAAGTAAATAACGAGGGTCGTAATATTTACAACGGATGTGGAGGACACAACGGCAGTGGCGGCGAATTATGATGTCACGTGTATTTTTCAAAATACTCAACAATGATCGTAGGAATTTTTAAATTGTATCTCTGATTTTATCTCATTTAGTACCATATTTTAAGATTGACTTTTTTTTTTTTTTAGTTTTATAGTCCTTTGATTTATTTGAGTGATTTTAAGTCGTAACTTACAGTTACAAATTGTTAGGAAATTTGTTTGGATAAAAGTTATAATTTTAAGTAATGTTTATTAAATTGCCCTTTTACTCCATATGAAATTAAAATATTGTAATAATAATATTTACATGACTAAATTTTGTCAAAAAAGTATTTCGAATAAATATGTACACTAGGATGGTTCTTATTTTGGTAATTCTAAAATTCTTAACAGACAAATTCTAAGAGATCGTTTTATAACTAAAGCCAAAATAATTGTCAACTTTCATTCATTTTCAACTCATAAACATTTTAAGAATTACTGGTATTCAATTGTTTTAGTTTATTAAAGTTATGTCTTTTTAAAAAAATGTTATATGTTATGTGAAACGATTGTGTTTTTTCACACAACACACAACTTTTACGTGTTTCTAAACTTTTTATAATTTTACTTATAACTATTGTTGAATATTTTATTTATATTGTTATTGATGAGTTTTATTTATAAAATTGTTGATATAACCTAAAGGTAGCTCGTAGACCATAGCCGAAACATTGTTTATCACATTTTTATACTTTGCCATTTTGATTATTAATTCTTTTAATAATTCTATATTAAATTATAATATTTTATACATGACAGTCATAAAATTACCATATTCAATTAAAGTCAATATTATTATGATTTTAAGTTTATCTATCTGTCGATCGTAATTTTTACAAGACTTCGGTATAAAATATTTTTAATAATTCTATATAAAATTATAATATTTTATACATGACAGTCATAAAATTACCATATTCAATTAAAGTCAATATTATTATGATTTTAAGTTTATCTATCTGTCGATCGTAATTTTTACAAGACTTCGGTATAAAATATTTTTAACCTCTACACACTGGATTATATATATATATATATATAATATACACGGGAATAATAATTAACATCACATTACAGTTAAAAAGATATTCTGAATGGTTTAAAAAATGTTTAGTCAACGTAAAATTTAGCGGGCCTGTGAAAAAGTTGAATCGACGACGACCCTGGAGATAGAGAGGTTAGTATTCACGTATTCTAATATTTTAACGGTCTATATCAGCCCGTAAGAATTATATAGTATACATTTAAAGAGATTTTTAAAATGATTCGAGATTTTTATGTTTCGAGTTATTTCTTTTCAAACACATTTTCACACGTTTCGTGGACGTAAATATTATTATTTATCTGCTACAGTCTCTTACCAGTCGTCTGTAGTCTACACGACAATATAGCTGCAAACTACACACATTAAATAATGTAATTAGTGCATAATATTTCAATTTAGTTTTATCGCTCCAGCAGCAAAGTTCCGCGTGTACCGTTTAGTGTAAAGTTTTTATTCCAGAAAAATATGTAATATTTTTTATGATAGTAAATTATTTGAACTTACATCCGGTAAACCTGAGACTGGTTACTTCAATCTGTGAAAATCACTATGTAAGTATACCTACGACGTTATATTGTTGTCATCGTTATTTATTATTGTTCTTAATTAGTTCTTTATTTTATTCGGCACGTGACATTGAACCACTACTGTGGTGAATTTTCTGAGAGAGTTATGGAAAATGACGACTAATAAAAAATGAAACACAAGGTTAAAAATAAATATCGTCATCAGTCATCTATGAATTTATAATATATTATTGAGCCAATTAAAAAAATCGTCGAGTTCTTGTGAAAATATGTCATGTAGGACCTATAGGTGCAAACATTATTTTGTATAAATATTTTAGAAAAAATAGTAAAAAAAAAACTTCGGTACTTATCAAATAATTTTAACAATAATGACGTAGTATAATATTAAAATAATTATTTTGTTTGGGTTAGGTGAATTAGAGATCGAGTTATTTTATAACCATATTTCATTTGTACTACGAAAAAATCAAAACTATACATAACCGTGTAATCGTGAACGTAAGATTCACCGAGGGTATAGACTATAGAGTAGTGGTTCCCAAGCCTTTAAGGATACAATTTAAAAAAATACATATTTTCTCGCCCGCCCCTCTTCTCATTAAGAAAAAAAAATATGATTTAAACGAATTTATTTTATTCTTGTTCAATGATTTGAACGATTGAATTGATCAAACAAAAGCATTTTACAAATTAATAGAAAATATAAATTATGAAACTGATAATATGCATAATTTATTGCAACAAAAAACTCTCAAAATTATAAAAAGTAACCGTTAGATACACAATTTAAATACAAAATAGGTATACATAAAATTCTATTGACTTTATTTTGAATTTTGATACTGAAAACTCACCACTACCGGCGGTACACAAAACGAAAATCGAGACGATGTTTGTTTGTACTTGTTGAAAAGTTATATTTGCAATTCGTGAATAATTTCGTCAATTGTTCAAGCATTAATTTCAAGTCTAGTCAACGATTAAATTTCTTCAATGTCCATAACATAATATAGTATGAGGAAATGTCAATAACATAAAAAAAAAGCCGGGCATACTTCGCAACATAAGTATTCTCCGATCCTCGGGTAGGAAACTCTTGGTGGGTGTGTTAAATTTTAAAGAAACGATAAATTATTTCTTCAGTAAAACGATTCTAAGCGGAGCTAAGCTTCAGTTAATTATTATACAACAATAATTGTTAGTTTTATATTGAATATGTTTAACAATATTTACATTCTATCCCAAATTTGTCTAAAAGATATTGCTGACATTTTAAGATTTAAGTATAATTTTTTTTGAAATCTGCGTCCGTTCAAAATACTCGTGAAAATAATTGATTCTATTGTGTTTTGAAGTTTAAAGCTCTTTCATCAAAAATTGCCACAACTGGTTTAAAAAAAAAGAAAAACGTATATATAAGTTGATCTTTATTCCCTTTTAATAAAAATAAATTAAAAGTTTTATGGTATAATACATTTTAAATGTTACCTGCAGGATTGGTACATCTCGAGGCATTAAAATTCCTGTTAAAAATATATTCAAGAAAGTAAAACCTACTAAATCCAAATCATTATACGTATTAACTTAACGAAGTAAATATTAGTAGTAGTAGTACGAGAATATAATAAGCACGTTCTTTTTTTAACTATCAAATATATATTATAGCATGCATCTATCTTATAAATGTTGATTTAAAATCGTGGGAAAAAGTTAATAATTCTTCACACGTTTGATTAAAATACTATACTATTGATTTTTACTATTTAGAGAGGATGGCATGAACACGAATATATTATATTATTATGACGCCGGAGACAGTGAAAAACTAATTATTGACTAGTAGCGAGTATAATATTATTATAATTATTTGGTAGACAGAAATAAATTAACACCAATATTTTTCTAGTCGTATAACATAATAGGTAAAAACAAATGACGATTGATAACGTTGTGAAATGAGTGTAATGACTAATGGTGTTTTACGTATTAGCATCTATTAGTAACAATTTAAATAAATAAATTTTGATTGCAATATAACAATTTCGTCATAATATTGTGTCCATTGTTCACACAGTACCTATAAGTAATAATTTACATTTTTGTTTTCCGTTTATATTGGATAATAGGTATAATAAATTAACGTATTAAGTATAATTATAAAGGCAATTGCATCCGAAATACAATTAAAACTCAATAAATAATAATTATTCATTAACAATAATTATTATATCGTACACGTTGTTTATGCCAACTGACTAGCAGACAGCTTTGTTTTGTACGTTAGCAAAATCAATTCGATAATCACATTTAATCCGACATCTTGAGAACAAAAATACCGGTGAGAAAACGCGGTGTAGGCAACTTCTGACATGATATTTTTAGCATTATTTGGATTGGCGATTAGCTCATCTGCCGAATGAATCGCATGACAGATTCTGAGCGTAACTTATCTTTAATATAAAGCGAGTATGTACACCGCGAAACATGCACCATTTCCGTCAAATATTAAAATTGATGTTTCCGTTTATATCAAAAAAACATGTTTCAATTATTCGAAATGGATTACAGGGATGAAGCACTTGCGATAATTTAATTTCAGCTCTCATCCCCTCCTAATTCCAGTGGCGCGTCTATGATTGTCTCCCTCCATGCGAAAACTACAAAATTCTATTAGTAAAAGAGATAAATATTATATTGCATTTGATTTGGCTGCATCCGAGCATAGAGATAGAGATAGAGATAGAGATAGAGATGGGTGTAATAACATAACTTTGATCGTTTTAATAGTCACAAAAAAAAAAAAGAACTACTTGTATTTTAATGAAAACATAAACAATATTAGTATCGTCAGTAGGTAGTAGTTCTCTTAGTGTTTTTTTTTTCTTTTAGCATTTTTTTTTCTTCGGAATGCATTTTCATTGTCTGCTTCTCGAACTTCTAATTTTCAAATAGATAATAGTATATCTATTAGTGTCTTTTTAGAACTTCAATGAGCTAATATGTGATTTTATGTATTATAAAAATTAATGTCGTAGTGCGAGTCCGAAAAATCCAGATTGGTAATGTAAATATGTATTAGGCCGAACTACATAATAGTGTACAACACGAAAATCCAGTTGAATATTTCCTTTATTCGGTTTTACTAATATATTTTATTCGAAATTTTATTTTTACTACTTTGATAAATTTAAATTTTAAAACCGATAATAATAAAATATAAACTCAATCATCGCCGGTTGTTGCCGCTGTAATATTCAATATTTTTTGTAACAAATCAGTTATAATAAACTTGTCAAAATAAATTGAC
Organism: Stegophylla sp. TES_Ste_2020; assembly: GCA_025469315.1. Taxonomy (NCBI): domain Eukaryota; kingdom Metazoa; phylum Arthropoda; class Insecta; order Hemiptera; family Aphididae; genus Stegophylla; species Stegophylla sp. TES_Ste_2020. The sequence continues at coordinate 3,031 of JAIPRM010000236.1, read as the reverse complement.
TATTTAATTTATTATAGTCGTTCGGACGTTGACGTGTAGTAAAAATATTGTGGCCAACGTTGCTCTTCCCAATTCGCTCATCGTTTCTACACTCTTGCAGAAAAAAATCTAACAGTAAACAATAAATCTCCAAAAATTATGAAAAAAAAAAAAAATCAGTTTTGGGGTAAAAATGATTGGAAAGACGAGAGAGAGTTGAAAGTAGAAACCCTCAAAAAGTTTTAGTCTCCTTAGCGCTCTGTAGAAAACATTTTGAGGTGTTTAATGCTTCCAAAGTTATTTTTTTCATCTCTAAATTTCCTCTCCTTATTTCTAATTTTGGTCTAGGTAGCTGGTTTTTCATTAAGTAGTTTAAAATTGACATAAACATCACGTGCAACCATTTCGATAAATTTTCATTATTTTGAATCCCCTCTAATTTGAGACATGGTGCAATTCAGATTGAATTTATTCTCACTTTTATCGCTTCCACCCTCCTATTAAACAACCATAATTCCACGGTATAGAGTAGGTCATTAGGGGTGTCCAAAAGTAAAGAGATTAAGAAAATATACCATCTAAATCGTGTTTTAGGAGTTGTGAAATGAACTTCCCAATTAGATTCGTTGACTTTTGGTACGCTATAATAATCTGCCTTTTCAGGAAAAATCCCAGAAAAAGAACCATTTATTGTGTCACGTTCAACTAAATAAAATGTTATATGACTAAATTATATTTTTGGGGAAAAAGAAAACAATCGCCGCCGCTTACATGATACTACGGCCAACAGGTTAGTCATTTGTTTTGTCGCTGTTGTTTGCGACTAAGGAAAACATAAAATTTTATTTTATTATTAAATACAAAAAATTACAACGAAGAATATCGAATATAAGGACATTGAATATTTCCCGGGGTTCGGTGATTTTCAAAATGTAGCGATCTTACTATAAAATTTAAATTCATTTTTCGGTTTTGCGTACATGTTATTTCTTTACAGATTTCGACTATAGCAATATTTAGGCAATTTAAATTCAATTTCAGATACCACTATCATAGTACCCTTAATCCCCCCACCTAGTTGCGCTTACGAGGTGCATTTTATGTTTTATCTAGTATTTCTTCCCTACCTTCCCTTCTGACGTTTCTAGCTACGCCACTGCCGCTATGTAAGACGTTTGTGCGTAGGAATGAATTTTCGTGAGAGTGTACAAAGATATTAAATTTTTATTTTATCCATGACCGCGACACGCGACCAAAATTTTATAAATATTTCTTCGTATTGGGGCTACTCATCGCCTGATAACGGACTGTTTTCGTGGAAGATACGATCCCTATCGCATGTCCAAACGTACCCAAACGCGAATGCACAAGTCACGCTCAAAAATATTCGGTGTCTGATTTGACAACGAATAGAGTCATCATAAGCTGGCGAGAGATTCACACATAAACCTAATATTAATAATCCTAATTTTGAAAACACATATGAATTTTTACCATTTTATTTTCTACGTTTTGTCAGAAATAAATTTTTGATATTTTGGCAAGATAATGTTTGAAATGCACGTAATACATTGTCTTTAGAAAATACCTTTAGAACCTCTTTAATGCACGGTTAATGGTTACGCCGTACGCTATCACTGTGTATGCAAACTTTTTAGCTTTAATACGATCGCTCATAATATTATGACATAAAATATGGGAAAATCGTTGATTTTCTTCGATCTGCAGTAGTTTTTAATACTTTTACCGCACTGCTCGTACGTTATACTATAACCTAAAGGTACCTAACCACGTAGGACCTATTGTACTACCACTACTAACCATTGCGTGTAAATTGACGAAAACGGTCGATGACCGCCGAAACGGTAGTTTTATTTTTTGGCGGAAACACGTCATTCTCCATCCGTATTATAATATCCAGTAGTATGTGATGATAAAAGCTGACCGGTGTGTGCTGTTATTGTCTCCATTAGGTATGAATGAACGTATTAAATAATTTGTCTAATTATTCGAACAGAGTGTAATCTGTAGGAAACGCTTTGTGATATTTCAGGGGGGGTCTAGGACATTTTGCTGAGACCGTTTCGCGAACGAACCGAATTTTTAACTGTCATCTGAACTGTAATTGTAAATTCTAAAATTAAATTCTAAATGTAAATTCTAAAATTTAAACGCTTGTGAAAAAATATTCAGAGGGCCAACTTTTTATGAAAATTATGCCACATGTGTAGAAAAACGCGGGAATAATCTTTCGGTAAAAGAAAAATATACTTAACGTATTTTAAATTTTAAAAGTTATAACGTTTTGATTGAAAAAAAAAATATTATTTTACGTATAAATGACAAGTTTCATACAAATTCTAACTTTAAACGGTCAAAAAATTAAAATTTGACGTACGATTTTTGAGTTTTTTCAGATTCAATATATTATATGTATATTAGGTTGAGTTAAATTTTCAGCTAATATAAGTAATAATGAGTTGGGCTAGGAAAAAATGCTACACAAAAATACTTTTATGTATAAAAATGCTAATAAAAAATGACTTGGGGAAATGTAAATGTTTAGCTGAAAATTATTTTTAGATTCTGAACAAAGTGAAGAAGCTAGTGTTTTTACAAAGATGTTTATTATTTTTTCTTACTGTATATACTTTTTCGTATGGATATACTTATTCAAAAGTCTTGATCTTTATGATTTAAAGGTTAAAAATTATAAGTAGAACGAAAGCTATTAAAACAGATAAACAGATAAAACAAATACAGAAACTACCAGTTTCAGCAATAAGCTATCTTAAGGTTATAAAAATAGGAGTAAAAATAGCCGGACATACTTCGCACGATGGGTGGGATTCTCTTGACGGGTGTACTGAATTTTAAAGAAACGATAAATCATTTCTTCAATAAAACGATTCTGAACGAGGGAAGCTGATAATGTAAAAAATAAATGAAAAAAAAAAATGTTAGAAAAATGTCCGAAATTTTTTTTCACATTTTCAAATTTTCTTGCGTCAAAATCTTTCTTATATTATGATTTTTTATATATATTTAAATT
>JAIPRM010000235.1:19463-68064 GCA_025469315.1 Stegophylla sp. TES_Ste_2020 | reverse complement strand
AAAAATGATCTCTCTAAAGTACAATCTAGAGGCAAATCCGGTTTCAAAAAGTTATTGATCGAAACTTTTGGACAAGTATTTCTGTACGAAAAGTTGTACACAGAAAAAAAAAAGAAAAAATTAATCGAGTGTCTTCACTACTCTTAGCAAATCAAAAATATTCCTCTATTTCATATAAAAAACTTTTCTTGGGATTAATAGTTTAAGAAAAAATGCATTTAAATAATAAAACAAAAAATAAAAGCCTCATATCGTAACTCAATATCGCAAAATCGACAAACTTCAAATGACCCTATCTCCAAAACTAATGATTTCTGCAAAAATCGGTTTATACCCTTATTTTTAGAATCAAAAAATACATAATAATAATAATAAAATTGGAAATTTGAATGATGTTAAAGTTGTTTTAGTCAAAATGACCACAGTGATCTGGTATTTTAAACACTAAAATTTTAGCACAATAATGACGTGTAAAAGTATCCATATTGAATGCATAGATACAACATTCTTTTATACATGAATATTAACAGAACAAATCAATAAGACCTTGTTAAAGCAACGCATTGTCAATTTTATGAAGTTTAAATTTAGTTTTAATGTACTTAAATTTCTTACATATTTTGTAATTGCTTTTTTATGAAAAATAGATGTTTTTTAACCTAAAGATAAGGAAAATTGACATGAATAATTTGTTATCACATAAAAATATTCTGTGATAATGATGTGATATTATGATAAGGCAACCAAATGCAAGGATCCGCTCCTCTATAATATAGTGGCTACTATCATTATCTGTGAGCAGTATGTTACAATAATAATTATTAATGTCGAAAATAAAATAAAACATACTAAATAGGAACTATATAAACATATTATTTTTAGTAAAATAATATATTAGAAAAAATCTTAAAATAATGCATCCTGATTTGTCACCTCATTTGCATACTGATGAATGTAACGAATTGACTATGGAATTTAGAAACTGTAATATAGAAGTAAGAATCTATTAAAAATAATAATTACAGGGTTTTATTTTATTAAAAGTTTTAACTAATTAATAAAAAAACGATTTGATTCCCAGCACAATATTTTGAGATTTTTTGGCAGATGTGATAAAGTCTATGATCGAATGGTTCATTGTTTTCACTTAGAGGTAAGTACTTAAAGCACAATAGTATAATATACAAATTGTATAATACAATAATGGAAAACATAAAAAATCTCCGAAATATTTATTGATACTCAAGAAAATAAGTCTTTTCCTTATATTATTAATTTATATTTATCATGTTGTACAAATGATTAAAATCTGTCACATCACATATTATTATAAATAAAATAAAAAAAAAAAAAAAACCTTAAAAATTATTTTTATACTGTATACTTAATCACATATTAATTATTATTATGGACTACATTTATACATCATGTAACATAAATAGAAATAGGTAATTTGTCATATACTCCATTACTGACTTGGGCTTTACTCAAATACATATTATTCTATGTCCTTTTAAGCATATTCAAATTATCAATTGTAAACCATTCAAACTTTTAGAATTCATTAATCGAATTTCAACTGAATTTCATCTTGTCACTCCATTTAAGGTCATTTATTGTTCCTTAGTTCATCCAATCCTAAAGCATAATTCTGCTCTTTGAGATCCCGTCACTGCTACTGATCAGTACATGTTTATAAAGGTTCAAAAAAGGTTTCTGCGCCATGTTGCACCGAAACTTAATATACCGCATCCACCTCGTGATTACTCTGCCATCCTACTTATGATTTCCTCAGTAAGTCTTACTAACTACAGCTCCTTTCTAAAAAACCTTTTCTCAAATATTGATTGTCCTGATATATTATTTAGTTTCATTTAACATACTTAGCCGTCATACTTATTCTTCTGTTCATTTTAATATACCATTCTCTTCATCCAATTATTTTCTCAATTCTCAATTTTCTTATGCACATTGCTAACACTGACCCTAATGTTCTTTTAATTTTTATATCAAAATATAAAGAATAGTAATAATCATCATTTTCAACACACCTACCAAGAGTATCTGACCCGAGGAGCAAAGTATGTTCAACTTTCTTGTCTGTACTTTTCTTATTTTTGGCAATAAATTAGTTTATTGGTTAGATAGGATCATTTTTAGTTTAGGCTTTAACCTAAGTCATTTATCATTACTTTAATTCTCAACTTTGAAATATAATTTTCTTTCAAGTTAATAATAAATATATTTCTTAATATCTCTATAGTTTAATTAAGTATGAGTTAATAAAATGATAAATAATAATTATTTGTAAATGTAATAAAAAATGATTCATCATATTATGACAATTTTGAATTTTTTATTCATTAAACATTTATTTTTTAGCAATAAATTAGTTTTATAGGTTTAATGAGATCATTTTAGTTCAGGCTTTAACCTTGAGTTTAACCTATGTATTAAATCATTACTTTTAATTCTTGACAGAAATATAAATTATTTTCTTTTAAGTTAATATTAAACATACTTTTTAATAACTTTATAATTTAACTAATTATTAGATAATATAATAATAATTATTAGTGAATGTAATAAAAAATGATTCTTCAAAATACAATTTAAATTTTTCAGCGACAAGCTAAACGCCAAAAAAATTATGAAAATGCCTTGAAACACCAAGAAATAGTCAGGCAAAGGATGTTAGCAGAAATGAGATCAGATAGAGCAAAAGGAATTAAAAATTAAGATGTTTTTGTTGTGTACATAGATTATCTAGGTATAAATTGTTGAATAATAAATGTAAACATAATAATTCAGACTAGTTTGTTTATTTTCCTTTGATTTTTAGGAACTAAAATTAAAACACAAAATATTAACAAAAACATGACACAATATGAAATAGAAAACATTATTATAATAAGGTAATGTTCATGTTTTCGAATAACTTAAAAAAATAAAAATGTAACAACATATTTTTGTCATATTCTGGTAACCAAAATGTTATAACATTATCCACTTAGTTTGATACCAAATTTGTGTTTTCACTTTCACTGTCATCGGATGTCTTTAATAAAGTACTTAATGCTATTCCCAAAAACATAATCCAACCAACATGATTGTTTGACACAAATTTATCACCACAATCTTTAGGATTATAAATATCCAATGTGCGTACCTATATCATTTAATAAACATAATAAATATATTTATTATTCATTAGCATATCTTCATACTCACTTGATTAAACATATGAGCACCTGCAGCACTAATAGCTAAATAGTAGGGCCATGTTTGACCAGTACAAACACCACAAGTTACTAAACTGCTCAATGACATTGTAGCAAAAGTAGATAGCCAAAACTTTGATTTTGACCCGAAAAGAACGGCAGTTGAAAAAACATTATTATTTTTATCATCTACTCTGTCCTGCATAAAAGTTCAAAATTATTTTTGGCTTTTAATTAGTTATTGAATAAATAGTTACTTGTAAACCATAAATAGTATCGTAAAAAAGTGTCCATGCAACACCAGCTGCATATAAAGGCAAACAAGCTGTGAAATCAATCGAAGAATGAATAGCAGACCAACCCAAAAGAGCACCCCAATTAAAAGTTAAACCTAATACAAATTGTGGCCAATATGTTATTCTTTTCATAAGTGGGTATATTGTGACTAATACTGAAACAAAAAAATTTGAATAGGTTAATTACTTATTATTTACAATTATAATGTTACCAAGATATTAAAAAATTAAATATAATTATAATATGAAAAAACCTCATTGCAAAAAAATATACATGTTCATGTATTGTTTATAAAGAAAGTTGTATATTAATATTTTACTTTATTCTGTTTTTTTATTTTAGTAACTTTGGCAAACAATTCTAAGTTGAAATACTACAATACATTTCCTCTTAAAATAGTCTTAAGTTGAGACAGGATTTAGATATGATATTATTATTGAAATACATAATATATATTATATTTGTCTTTTAACATATGCAATAATGATGTTTAAAGTTTAAAAATTATATTCTACTAATGTATAATTAAATTTCATGATAAAAAGTACAACTTAAAAATTAAATACGACTTACTTAATGAGCTAGCACCAACCATAATGGTGTACAAATTTAACTGCAACAAAACAATGAGACTGAGACCCAACTGGCCAGCTAGGAACACCCATGCATCAAACATACTCAATGATTTAATGACAAGTGGTCGATTTTTTGTTCTATCAATCTAAAAATGTAACATACTAAAAAGAGACATTCTTGTGCATAATATTTTCAAATATTTTATACAAATAAAAAACAATTTAATTTTTCATAATAAAGGGTTGAGCTTTTGACCAGTCAAATTATTTATTTGACAACTGATCAATTGACCGATTAAAATCTATAAATTAAAAATTAGTTTTGTAAAATATTTATATTCTAAATCTTAATTGAATTCTTTACTATTTTACTAGAACTTTTTAAAGCTAAGTACATTTAATATACATAATATCACATATATTTCAATAAATTGTTAAAAAAAAAAAATGATCAATTGACAGGTCAAATTCTATTTAATTTGTATCAATTGACATTTTGATCAGAAGTTTAACGTACAACAAAAATATGAGTAAATATAATAACAAACTATAGATTTGATTATAAGGAACAATTTTAATCACTGTCACTGCTCCACTCAATTTATATACATCCATTGACTTGTAGTGCAACGTAAGAGCATTTCAGTTTGATAACTGTCTGGGAATCGAAGTCTGGACAGTAGTACAGAAGTACTTATATTATTACCAATAGACTATGAATAACCTTGTAATACATGCAAAATGCAAATTTAAAAATTTTATAACTTTGCAACAGTGTCCGTCTGACAAATTATGATTGTACCATATGTTTTAGATCATAAAATACTACAAAACCAATGTTAAGAAAATTAAAAATTGTCAGAGAACTAAACAAGAATAATGCCGATTGGAAAAATTTAGAAAGGCAATGAAACTAAATATGATAATTGAAAATAGTTATACATATTTATGAATTTAATATACAGCCAATATTTAAATGAATAAATAGTTGAATGTAAGTAAGTTACTGTAATTTTATAATTATTGTATTACAATTATACATAAAATATAAACATACAAAATATGAATATTACTTTCATGGATTTTCAAGCAAATTTAAAATAAAAAATGTTGATATAAATATTGTCATCAGGTAGGTAGTACAAGTTAAAATTTTAAATGCCACCCTTTTGGATTATTTTTAAAATTATTTTATCAAATAATTTACCTTTTTGTCAATATCTCTGTCCCACATATCATTTATGGTACAACCAGCACCTCTCATCATGACTGCTCCTAAGCCAAACAAACCAAGCATTTCAAAATTAGGTAGTTCTCCTGCAGCTGAGGCTAAAGCTATGCTCCAAGTGCATGGCCAGTATAACAACAACCATCCTAAAAATCGTTAATTATAATTTTTTTTTTCAAATTAATTACAACTATACAAACCAGTGGGTCTAGAAAATCGCATAAGTTCTAGATACGGCCTAATCGTGGTGATAATAATATTTTTTGGTTGATCGACAGGTTTGGACTGATCCGAGATCAGGATCTTTGCATTTACCGAAGAACATCTCAACAGCTGGGTATTCGACAATAACGGCCGGCTGCTACATAAAAATTTCCTACTCTCGGTTGACAGTGTCTTATAATAGACACGAACGATGGATGATTTTAGCCTAGTGCCGATGACACCCTTGGAAAACGTCTGCAAAAACCGAGCGTCCATTAGTCTCAGGCAAAGAACGCGCTCGACATTTCAATTACCATGAATATTATTTATTACCTGTATAATCATCACGATCAATTGGGACCCAGACTAAAATCAATTCGACCATGTTGCGCCCATTATTCGTGCGGCGTGTAACCAAACGGGCCAAAAAGGGAATCCGTATGGATCAAAGTCGTCTGGTATTCGGTAATAATATTACAGTTTGAATTCAGAACGTTACGTAAATGTAATTTTAATATCACAGGCTGTTCAAAATAAATAGAGTACTTGTATAACTAGTATTATATTAGTTAGAAATGAACCAGTAGGAGTTGTTGTTATTTAATCGAGAACGCCGATAACAGTATATTTACTTAATATATTGTATTTTTTATTACCCGAGTTGGTAAAAATAATATCATAATTACGCGGTTGCGGTGCTCAGGGTCAAATAGTCACTGGTATGAGATAAGCGCTAATGATAGATGGAGTATTTGTAGAATACTGAATTTCAAACGATCGATTGCGCAACTGCAAACGAAATTAATTCACAATACACCATGCCGCATGCATCGAGATAACAGCTGCATTTTGTCTATTATCACAAAATTCCCTGCTATTATCACTATATTGCGCATGATAAGATAAATGGTCTTACTGTTTGCAGCATGAACTAAGATATTATATCTTATTTCATGGTTTTCAGTGCATAATCCATTTAATTTTATTAAGTTAATACTAAATAGCACATGACAAGATGAAATAGCGCTTTACCAGTTCCCTTTGCATATTATACATTTTACTCTGAAGACTGTAAAACTGTCATTTCTGATTTCTGTGAAGCACATCAGCTGAACTAGACATCCTGCAACTCTCTTCTACCGGTCGTCCCAAAATCCAGTCAGAAAGCCCCGATGAACTCAGTAACCTGACAATATGAACACAACTGCGGCTAACCAAAAACTGCATAGTTGCCTCGGTTCTCCCAGATTCATAGATCATAATTATACATTTTGAACTGTTAAAAATACCATCTTCAATTCAGACAACTAAGGCAAACAGCTTGACGTAGTTCTTAGGCTAAACGCCATCCCGCCAACAATAAGATTGTCACATAGTAGCTACCTGTGGATTGTGGAAAATCTTATATCTTCAACCAAGTTAAGGTTTAGTAAGCATCACCTAATTATCTATGTGACTCATAGGAAACTTCCATTATGAACTTTCTCTTCAGGTGATAAATCCTATTAGTATTTCCCAAGATCTAGGTTTTAGGTTCACACTTACATAAAATCATTAAAAAAAGGTTTAACTCTTTACTAAGAGTAGCCAACAGATAACAATTTTTTTTTTTTTTTTTTAGTTTTTTCTTCAGAATATTAAATAAATATTTTTTTCTTATTTTTTAACCATTGAATTAAACAGCCGGACATATTTTGCACCACGGATATTCTTCTCTCCTCGGGTCAGGTACTTTTGGTTTGTGTATAGAATTTTAAAGAAATAATAAATCATTTCTTCAATAATACATTTTCAAAATTTTCTTGCGTTAAATTGTTTCTTATATGATTGTCTTTAAATTTTCATAAAGTTTGGATCAAAAAAATATGATGGTTTCAGAGTCTTTTTTATCAATTTTTCAGTATTTCCCCCCCCCCCAAAAAAAAAAAAAAAATGAATTGAAAAATTCAAAAAATGACTTCTCTAAAGTACTAACTAGAGGCAAATCCAGTTTTAAAAAGCAGCTAGTAAAAACTTACAAGACCGCTATAACATATGCGTAAAATAGTTCACTTACCCTGAACTTTAAAATGAATTTAATATTTCTTGTTTAAAATAAATTAAAAAGATGGAAAAAAGTGATGACAAAAACATTATATAAAAGTTTCTACATTAATTGCAATTTAAATTGTTTATTAATTTTTTCATAAAAAATAAAATATTACATAAAGAGACAAACCATTATAAATATTAGGTTTTCTTGAAGATTATGAAACACACATTCTTATTTATGGTGTACATCTGTCTAAAAATCTTGGATACAGACATACTTCACGAATATGGTATCTATTTAATAACCAACATAAAAATCTCTCCAATCCTAAACCATATCCACCGTGGGGAGATGATCCAAATTTTCTCTAAAAATTGAAAAATATTTTAGTTTTATAAAATAAAATTCTAATACTATACTTATTATTAAATAATACTAATTTTGTACATTCTTCAACATTCATTTTATGATCATATAAATGAAATATCAACTTTGAACATACCTGATCAGTATACCAATAATATGGCTTCGGATCAATTCCAACACTCTTATATCCAGCGAGCAATTCATCATGGTTCCAAATACGCATTGAGCCACCAACAATTTCCCCGACACCGGGTAATAAGACATCCACCTAAATAAATAGTATAGCACATTCAAGTTAAAATACATATTATAAAAAGTTTCTGTTTTACTTACAGATTCAGTAAGAGTATTATCTTCAGGACAACGAGACATATAGAATGATTTAATTTCAGCAGGGAACCGACACAACATAATGGGCTCGTTAATCAAATCAGTCATTTTTCTTTCAGCCATTTCCGGAATGTCCTAATGATATAAAACAAATTTTTTTTAATATGAAAATGATTGAATAACGGCTTACAAAAATTACCTCTCCAAATTCATAAAATGAATTATCTTCTTTAGTAATGTTATTTTCACGCAAAAAATTAATTGCTTCTTTATAATCCATTCTTTTAAATGGTTTTTTGGGTACAATAAAGTCCTTAAAAAGCATACATTTTATTACAATTTATAATAGCAATAATATCAAAAAATTTATTTTGAGATTATTTTAAAAGAATAACAAACATGCTGTTTAAGCCAATAGTTTTAATTGAAACCACAAGACAACTGAAGGGTAAGCGAAAACAACTTGCTACATAACAATGGGAAAGAAGGAATGATTGCTCCTTTTGTCGTTGTATCCCTCACAGGTATTTGGAACCATAAGCGCAATTAAGGAGAACTTAGGAGGTTAATCTCCCCAAAAAAAATTACTCAGATCCACCCCCTCCCTAAATGTATTAAACATTTCTGATGATTAACAGCCTTTCGAAAGCTAAATCAATCAAATAATTATGTTAGCCCCTATAAAATTAATCCTAATTGCACTAATGTATTCAACTGATCAGCCGCCCTCCCCATAAAAATTCCTGGCTACGCCACTGTACAAACATATCAAGATTGCTTTGTAACATGTTATTCTCCAGAAAAAAAATAATAAATCCATATACATTACATAGTACTTTATTCCCGCTAACCCTTCAATTTTATTAGCCCATTAAAATTGAAAATAATTATAGTTTTACCTGAAAACTTACATTTAACTAAATTTTCTACATCTTAAATTAAATTGATAGACAAATTTTGTACATTATAATATTATATTATGTTTAAAAAAAAAATTACAAATATAATGGTCGATAAGTGCAATTAAAATATAAATCATTAATGGACATTTTATATTACTTCACCTAACCTTCATATTTTTCCATTACTAGAATATCTAGAATATATATACATATATAAGTTTCAAACATTACTAAAATTGTACTGCTCAATTAAATACAAATACAGAGAAAACCGTCTAAAATGGAATTCAAATGGACATATAAACATTTTACAGAAGTATAAACGTGTCAACAATTTTGAAATTATTCAAATTCCTACTTTATCAAAGTAACAACTTAAGACTTTTGATTTAATAATCATACAACTAATAAGAGAAAGAAACAAAAAATCTACAAAATTTATTTTATTTTTAAAGTTTTACAAATTTAAAACCTTTGTACTTAAAATGATATTTGAAAGTGAAAAATTTTGTTAATTATAATTATAATTCCTTATGTTTATCAACAATACAGATAAATTTTAACAAACATCTTTACTTAGAAACTGATTTATTTATAACATAATAATATAAATACATCATAATATAGATGGGAAAAAAAACTTACCGGATTTAATTGTTTCACAATATCTGCATGAGGTGATTCTAATACACGTCTCACTACATCACAAATCATGTCTTCTATTCGATCAAGTAGATCATTAAATGTAATAAATGCAAATTCAGCTTCCACATGAGTATATCTAATTTAAATAAGATTTATTTCTAATAATTATCAATAAATAATTATTTATTAATTTTTTACTCAGATAGATGTCTTCTTGTACGGCTCTGTTCAGCTCGATAACTTTGTGCCATACAAAATACATCTCCAAGGGATGGCAAACAAGTTTCCAAATAAAGTTGAGAACTCTGGGTCAAGTATGCTTCTTGTCTATACAAAATATATTAACTTGTATTTAAGTAATAAAATATTATAATTAAAATGTTCTCACCCAAAGTAATCCAGTTTAAATAATGTAGACCCGCCTTCAACTTGAGTTTGCACTAATGTAGGTGGCATTACTTCAGCACACCCTTTGTCCAAATAATGCATACGGAATGCTTGAGTTACAATTGATCTCATAAACAAAATTTTGGATGTCTACAATAGAACAAAAGAATAAATATGATTTCAAATTATTAATAAGAAAATCAAAAATTTACATTTTCTCCGCGAATGGCAATATGTCTATTATCCAACAATACATCTGGATGAGCATCTTCATTTAAAATAGAATCAGCACCACCTGGTGGTGCTAAATTGACTAATTCCCAATAATCTACTTGAAGTTCATGTCCTCCAGGTGCCTATTAAGTGCATGGAATAAATTTAGTTCATAAATCATAAAATTAACCTTCCATTTTGATTTTCATACAGATTTTCCTTGAGGAACTTCTTTTAAAACTCCAAAAAGAAGAACAGATGATTCAGTTGACAACATTAATGCATTATAGGTCTGACATAATTTATCATTAAGGACTGTTTGTAAAAATCCTGATCCATCTCTTAATGTTATAAACATTAAAGATTTTCCTATAAATTACAATTTTCAAAAATTAAATAACTAAGCCAACATTTTTAATTTTGTGAATTAATTATTTTAAGGTTCTTAAAGTAATAACTATCATTAAAGGACCATAAAACAGAAAAATGAGTTTAACTCTATTAATTGGTTATAAATTAATATAATTAGTAGTAACACTAAAATTTGTACATGTCAATTCATTGAAGTGTTAAAGCTCGAGAAAAATGAGTGTGACGTCATAAAATCATAAGATACAGGAATCACCGGTAGGGTCTAAGTTATTTATTTATAATTTTTGTTTTATTCAAAAATAATGAAAAAATAAAACAAATATAAATAACTCTCTGTTTTCCTAAATGTTAGTGACCATTTTGCCGTTTTAAAGTACATAATAGAATACTTCAAAAATAAATTTTAAAAAATTAAATCAGTAATAGGTATTATATTTAGCAATATTTTGATAATTTAGTATAGGAATTAAGGCAATGTTTTTTTTTCGATATTCTACACAAATATAAATGAATATAATATATTAATTAATGTACTAAAAACTAAAAATGAAGTTACACAACTTCTTTCTCAGACTATAGCACCTGAACAAATCAATATAAACAAATTTTAGTTTTGCCATTAATTAAAAAAATTAATTATCAATTAGAAATTAATTATACATCAATTTAGCCACCAATGTCATTTTTTGTGTTTTATGATCCTTTAAAGCAAAATTCAATTTATAAAAATTATAATAATACAAAAATACAAAACATAAATGTAGTACCTTGTCTTCGAAGTCGGTGAACCCATCCATAAATTTTAACCCTCAAATTACGATAACATTTAGCATCTTTAATTTTGATTAAAACTGCAGCAGGTAAATTGGAATCTTCAGATAATATCAACTTTTTAGCTTCTTCTAAATTTTTATTTCGTTTAAGAGCATCTTCTTCCTCTTTTTTGGCTTTTTCTGCGTTCTTATGACATTCTCTAACCCAAAATTTTTGATTTTTTTTCAACTGACTTTGAGAAGCTGGTTCAAATTTCTATTAAATAAATATATTTGTAATTGTGTTATTCCCTATAGTTCTTTAAGATTACAAACATAATGATATTAAAATATCAAAATATCAATAAAAAGGTATTATCATTACATACTTCGCCTTCAGATTTAGAGTCTACATAAATTACTGGAAAAGGTTCCTTGGATGCGTGTTTCATAGCCTTCAAAATAGTCTTAAAAGGTTTTGACTCAGTACCATCGCCACACTCATCGCTGCCAAATTTTTCTGATGTATATAATTCACCTAAATTTATCAATATTATTAATCATGCATTCTTTTAAAATAGTTAAGCAAATTAACTAATTATACATTCTTTATTGATAATATTAAATTTAAATAACATTACAAAATATTGTGTAGTGAGGATTTATAGTTGGTCAATAAATTGTTTATGCGAATTAATAATTAATCGGTTTTATATAAGTGAGTTATGTACAGTGTTAACCTGGCCACACTCGCTGGGTGCAAACAATAATTTTTTTGACATGACTTAAAGGATAATTCTATTTTACATTTAATAATACAAAACTGCAAAATAATTATAATGTAATGGTACTTATTACTTCATTATGTAAAGCAGTGGTTCTCAAATTATGCTCTGCGGAGCCCTAAGCCTCTGCAAGAGTAATCTAGAGGCTCCGCAGCACATTTAAGTTATATCAAATTAAAATTTTTATAAAGATTTTTTTTTACAATGATGTTTACTTTTTATTTATTTCCTAATGTATATTATATCCAGTGAACACTATAATTACAGTTTAACTGCCACACGATTTTATCAAAAAAAAATGTTCGAAACCTATGTAAATCACTGTTTTAAAAAGAATTACACAATTCAAAATAACCGAAAATACTTAGTTCTGAAGTGAGAGGAGGCGAAACGAAACATAGCCCCTTCTACATTGCATTTACATAATTATGCTGTGCCTAACAATTACGTTTTACGAAAAACCTATTGCCTACCGACGTAATTTTTCATAGCAAATCGAGGATATATCGATTTGAAAGCGCGAAGCACGAGGACAGTTTTACGAAGTGAGCAAAGCTAATGGAACTCTGGAGTAAAGCGATGCTCGGATACTAATGTTTTATAGTAATAAATACTTAATACACACATCCCCTACAAACACCCTTTTCTTATTTTTACTTATACTTATCACGATTAAAGATAGTCTCCACAGAATGAGACGTGACATTTTTTTAAATCGTAGTGATAACATGACCATATCAAAATGTACAATTATGCGCATGCGTAGCAATGTCCAAGTAAGCATTAATACCCGGTATCTGGATCTCTACACTGTACACACAGCCACACAGGAATAAACAACTTTATAATTTTTAAATAATATTGGCTAATAAAATATAAAATGAAGTGCCACTCAGAAAAGTATTATTGAAAAATGAATTATCATTTCTTTAAAATTAAACACACGACCAAGTTCCGCCAGAAGAGCGAAGAATACCCATAATTTTAAAACTAAATTGATAAAAGGACCATTTTTCATTTTAAATGTCTGAAAATTCGAAACAAGTTTAAAATACTCATTCAGCGCCCATTTCAAAAAAACTATCAATAATATTCTATTTTACATACCAAGAGTCAGTTTGTCCATATTACTCGCCGTATCTCCAGAGGTTGTGTTCGGTTAGAAATTCACAGAATAAATGAACCGAATGTGATGACGTGAAGTGCTGACGTTGAAATTGACCAGCGAACGCGATTAAAGTTTGTACCCAGTGATTTTGCTGGTTCAGAGAATGAATTGACTATTTAAAATTAACCATAAAAAACGCGTAAGCAGTGATAGCCAACGATATTTTCTATTTGTAGTCCTCGCTCTACACCACTCCGTACAGGTCCTCCAGTTTGTAAATATATAAGAATGCTCTGCAGCCAACAAATGGATAGGGATATTCTAATAGACAAGAATAATAAGTATTAGGTACCAGAAAATCTGCAGCTAGCATGTGGCAGCCACAAATATCTACACAATACTAGTTCACTTGAATTAGATTACTAGATAGCACGATCTTAATAGATAAATACTATCTATAATCGTGGTCGCGCTGTTTTGATGGTGGTCATTGGAAGAAACGATATCTATGGGTGGTGGTCATAATCACTGACAATTATTTATACTATGGGACGAAATTATACAATCTATTGTGGATTATTTATTTTAATTGTCTATGGTGGATTTGAGTGAGTCCCATAGATATTCAAATATATGTCAATAGTGATTCCTGTTATACTATAATATCATAGAGTAAGAAGTAATATTATTCTATGTACTATTTAATATTTTATTATGGTGAGTCGACACTTCCGTGAAAGGAACAATAATGTAGTACCCAACATTGATAAGCCATTTAAATTGACATAATTTCCAGTTTTCATCATTATTTTTAAAGTGCTTCTTTAATATTTGGAGGGTGGAATTATAAAAAACTTTAATTCCTCATTATTGTACTTAAAATGAGAATCTAACAACTGAAAAGATTACTAATAATGTCAGAAAATTATAAAATACAGGTAAATTATACAACGTATTCTGTTTACAGTCTCATTCCATTGGAATTACTGTTAAAATTTGGTTTTCAGTTGAAACAAGTAGAACAAGCTATCAAGCAGTCTAACAGTGAAGACCAATTAAATGAGCTAATATCATTGCGAGATAGTTTAGTTGAACTTATAGCGTTAACCAGTGAAAACTGTTTACCAGATCACTCCACTCAAAATTCACTAGATGACGAATATGCCTTATTTAAAGTATATTATTTTACACATTCAGGTATTTGTTTTCTTGTCATTTTCGATGATAAATCAAGGAATACATTTACAGGCAGAAATTGAAGCAACTGATGAAATTGACAATAGGAATAATGATGAAGATGAAACATCGTCCTGTGAAATTTTAAATGACTCTAAAATTGACAAAGTATGTTTAACCATCAAAATAATCATAATTCTATATTATGAATATTATAGTATAATTTGTTGATGTAAGACACTCGTTTATAAAAAGACGTATTTACTTCATGGGTATTCTATGCTCCTCGGGTGGAATAGTTTTGGTAGGTGTGTTGAATTAAAAAGAAACGACAAATTATTTCTTTAAAAAACAATTCAGTTAATTATAGACAACAATAATTGTCAGTATTGTATTGAGTAAGTATGTTTAACAATTGTTCTATCTTTACATTCTATTCTAAATTCGTCTATGACAAGGTATTGTTGATATTTTTATGATATAAGCTATATTGCTTATGGGCTTGAATGCATTTTACCTACCCACTCATCGATTTCAAAAATTGTTACGTATAATTGCCCACTGAAGACGATTCTGCGCTCAAAAATTTGATGAACGTACTTGAAAATGCTTCTGAAAATTTATTTAGGGGGTCAACATTCATGAAAATTATGGCACATGAACAAAATACTAGCAAATTCTAAAAATAACCTAGCGAAATCTAGCAAATTACTAGCAATTTTTTGATATAAAATTTATGGCTGTAGCGTTTTATGCAGGTTTTAACTTGACGGACATGATTCTTTGCTCCATTCAGAATCTATATATACTCATCTAGAATATCTCACCAGAGGAGCTAAGAATACCCAAGGTGTGAAGTACATCTTTTTTTTTTAATATTCTATTTTATGATGAAAAAACAATACACAATAATATGAGTATTTTTCCTTTTAACCTAAGTTTTTTTTGTTAAAAAAAAAATAAATTATTATTACTTGTAACTTAATTAAAAATTATTATTAGGTAATTAATGATAGTCATTCATCCAATAAAATAATTGAAGTAGATTCAGATAGTAATGATTCAAATTCCTGTGAAATTGTTAATTACCATCAAGAAACTACTGGGATTGAAGTAAAATTTATTTATTTTAATATTATTTTTTATATATAAAATAATAAATTATTTTATTAAACATTTTTGGTAGAATGAGTTGGAAAATTTACAAGGGTCTAAGTGTCAAGCTCCATTTGATAATGAATATGATGAAACATCAACCTATCATAATGCACTCATTATGTCTGTGAAAGTAAATGAGTCAAGGAATCAATCATTGGATGATATAATGGTAATTTTCTCAAATTATTTTAACTACTTTTTCTGTACCTTTATTAAGATCATATTTTGTTAGGTTACTGTGTTGTATACAAATCCAATTTGTAATAAAATGTTACCTTGCCAATTTTTTTTAAGTGGAGAATGCAAATATTCTGATGATCGATGTTATTTTTCTCATGGAACTCAAGTTCCTTTGTCACGTCTCACAGAATTCAAGTAAAAATCTTATTATTTAATAAAAATGTATGATATTCATTTAACTATGCTCGATTGTTTTTTTCAATTTATAGAGAACCTGCTTTTAATAATTTGAAAGTTGGAAGCTTAGTATTAGCAAAATCCTGCAAAGATGGCCTTTGGTCAAGAGGTACTATTTTAGATATTACTCATGGTACTTCAGACAATGATGGAACTTGTGTTGTTAAATATGAAACTAAAGGATTCGGGGAAACAGAAATCCCGATGCAGGATATTTTTCCTTTGGTTGGGAATGGTAATATCTTATTTATATGTATTTGGGAAGCAATATTTATATATAGAAATATGTTAATAGATGAGGAATTGTTTGAGATATTATCTGATAGCGATGAAGAAAATAAGACTCTAGAACGGGACTCGGCAATTGTTAATAAAGTGCTATTAACTACAGAGCCTATTCAATCACTTGGTAGTTGGGAAAAACATACTAAAGTAATTTTTTGTTATTACTATTTACATGAACCATAACAAGATATGTCAACAACTATAGTATTTAAACTTCTTTACTTTATATTTACCTATTTTTCATCATTTTCTCTCGTCACATATGATTTATTTTGTTACTTGTTTTCAAAACTGAAAATCTTTATTATAGGGTATTGGTTCCAAATTAATGGTTAAAATGGGATATATAATGGGAGCCGGGTTGGGTAAAAATGGTGAAGGACGAATCAATCCTGTAGAAGCTACAATTTTACCAAAAGGAAAATCATTAGGTAAGTTGGTAATATGAATATTATCATAAAATATTTCAATAATAAATTTTAATTAATTTTTTTGAATGATATTAGATCACTGTATGACTATAAAGAATACAAAACAATTTCAAGATGCTCGAAATAAACGTAAACAGCAAATGAGATTGGAACGAAGTATGAAGAAATCTTATGAGAAATCGATGGAAAAACCTCCAGATGTTTTTACGTTTCTCAATAACAAATTAAGTAAGTGAATGAAAAATATAACTTAAACTTAATTTAATTAACTTTTTTTTTAATAGATGTCACAAATATTAATAAAGATATAAATGTGGTTGATGAAAAAAAGCTAAAACGCTCTACAACTCATGACTTGAATGTTCGTAGTTTGAAAATAGAAGAAGACATAAAACGACAACAAATAAATATTCAAGAATTAAATTATAAATTAAATCAAAACAATACCGGTTCTGTGCAATATAATATTGTTAATCAAAAACTTAAAGATGCTATGAATCATCTTACAAACTTGAAAACTGAAGAAAAATGTATACAAAAAGAACATACATATAGAAAAACACACAAAAAAATGACTATATTTTAGTTAAAATTTAATAAGCTAATATTCTTAAAAGGATTTTGTAAATATTTTTAGATATAAATTATAAATTACTTTTAACTCTTAGTGCTAACAAAACTAAAATAATATTTGTAAATATAATAGTCAGTACACAAATGTTTTCTCCTTTATTACAATTTTAAATTATAAAAGTTCGTTATAATAATACATTTTTTTATCATTTTAAATTATTTAGATCCTTTGCTGTCAATGTCAAATTCTTGGGTAAAACCTCAATCTAATTCATTTGGATGAATTCCAAATTCATGTGTAAAATGTGTGCAATCATGCTGCACGGATTTCATCGGGTCGTGGTAATTACCAGTGATGTAACTGGATAAAAACTAGGGGAAATAAAATAAAATATTTGTTAAACTAAGGAAAAAAGGGAGTGTTCTAATATACCTAATAACCGATTTACAATAATTGTCAAATTTTACAACTCAATTTGTTGTTTAGAAATACAGTTTTGCTCTTATACTGTTAAATAATCATGTCTATACAGGATCAAATTGAAAAAAATAAAAACAAATCAATAAATAGTTGCTTTATTCGTTAAATGCAGGTAGTTTAAAAAAACTTCTGTTAATATTAAGTATTTATACTAATTTCTCATGTAATTACTGAGTAATAAATGATAATTATGCAAATGAATTTGAATGAATTTTTTTTAGGAAAAACGATATGTTTACAAAAACTGATTTGGCTAATAGTAAAATAAATATGCCGCTTTATTCTGTATGCTGCATCTATGATTTAAGTTTGAGCATACCTATAGTGTCAATCAATACAAAAAATTTAAAAGCAAAAGCTAGTGATTTAATACTATATAATACTTAACATACTTAATAAATTGGTAATTTCCTTTTTTTAGATTATTGCACCGTCCTAATAAATAATTATATTTAGTTTTAAATTTTTTTCATATTTGTTCAGATATGAAGTAATAATATCTAATTTACCTGATAAATATATTTTTTTCCAATTAGTATAAGTTATTACAGAGTATTATAGGAACCAACTTTAGGTTGAGTAAATTTCCAAGTTAAGATTTCATACTTTATCCACACAACCCTGGATAATGTACACATTGTACATATTTAAAGTGGTTACATTATACTGTTCATTGGATAAGGTTTACAATACCCAGGTAATGTGTACATTACCCGTTTTCTTACTCTATCCGTAACATATAATAATATATATTATAAAATAAGTCTTTTATTGTTTGTATGTGTATATTTTGAAAAATACTAAGCAGATTTTAGTATAATTTCCACTTAAGGATTGGCCGAGTCTCGTAGATGGATTTAATGTATAAAAATTGGAAACACATTACTTATTTTTTTCGTTGCTTTACAAAGCTGTTTACTTTTACTTCATTGTTTAATTCGTCAGTAGTAAGTAGGTTATAGTAACAGTAGTAAGAATAGCTATTAGCAGGAGTGGCCAACCAGTCGATCGCGAGATGAATTGAGTCAATTGCAACACCCTTTCGCATTTCCTTGAATTTTTAAATTTTTTTCAGAAAACAAAATATTTATTATCAAATATGGATTGATTGATCCAGATAAACAGTGCACCATGATAAGACCTTCATACATTCTATTACAATTCTTATTTAGTAATAGTTAACCATACATTTATTATTTTAGTTTATTAGTATTTATTCAGTACATTATCATTTAGTTTTATATTTTGTGGTTTATGTTAATTCACTTATAAGTATGAAAATACTAAGGTTTATGCATTAAAAAATATGAAATAATATAAATGCATTCACAAAATATGCTTTGAAAAATACCTATACTCTACAATTAATATTTACACCTTTAGCTTATAGGAATTAAAACAATTTTAAATGAAAATAATGTTTTAGTTATAAACTATATTAGAATTCTTACTATAATAGTTCTAAAGATTCTTTAAATATTTGTTTGGACTCTAGTTCTTTACATGCTTTTAATTTATTTAAAATGTTGCGCACATAGTCTGGTCTAGCTGCTTCTAATGTTTTAATACATTCTATAATTGCCAAAATATTTTCCTTTTTTGGCTGTGTACACATTTTATCTTCACTATATAGAGCTTTGATCAAGATTGTTAGTAATACATTGCAATGAGTACTTTTTCTTGGCCAAGTTTGTTTGATGAATACCTCTATTGCCTGAAAATATATTATATGAAAAAACTGTGTTCATGCAATTAATAAATTGCAATAATAAATTAAACACACCTTAACTGTAGCTAAAGTGGAGTCTTTATGCATAATGTACTCTGAAAATAATGGTATCAAACGTTCTGACCAACGAATACAAGAAAATCCAATAAATTCCAAAACAAGAGGTAAAATTGATGCATAACATTTAATTGGTTCTATTTTATGTTCCAGTTCCATTCGTGGTAATAAAATATTCATGACATCATCAAACTTTGTCCACTAATAATATTAAGTTAGATCATTATTTACAGAAACCCGAAAAAAATAAAGTAAAGTTATTATGGCCCCTACTTCTAAATGATTTTTATTTGTTAAATGTTTCTGTTGCATCTTTGAAATCAATGACAGAAAGCACTTAAGCAAATGAGGCATTAACAAATATTCTGAAGAACGCAAATGAGTTTCAAAGGCTTTCAGTAAAACAACATCATGTCCACTCATTGTTAATTCTACTGCAGGCTAAACATTGACAATAAATCTTCACAATTTTAGTAATCATAAAATATAAACATTTAAAAGAAATAAACAATAACTTTGAACTATTACTAACAGTATTCTCAATAATGTGTTGAAATGCATCTAAAGCAGTAATGTTATTTGACACTTGATAATCATCAAACATATTCAATGGTAATGGCATTATTAAATACAATGAAGTATTTAAATGTGGCATCTAAAATATAGATTATACACATATAAATAGACATTTTTACTAATTTTTAGTACTTACTTTCAAGGACTTCAATATCCACATAAAACATTCAATAGCAGCTGGATATTTTTTCCACTCTTGATTTTCTAATTTATAATGCAAACCAACAACAAGTTTGGAAACATCAACATGAATAAAAAACTCTTCAATATGAACATAATTCATAAGACTGCATAATTTTTCAATACATAAATTCATAAGTGAATGACTCTCCTCATCACTCCACGGAAAATTAGATTGGTTATGTTCGCCACATAAATACAAGCACGGGTTTAATATATCTCGGATCATAATTTGTAAGTTTACATCATTTTTTAATAGTCTACTTAACAAATTGTTAAGTTTTTTTAAAACGGATTTAGCATTTTTCAGATGAGCCAAAAACATTTCATTATGATCAGATAAATCATTTTCATTAAGTGAAACTTCAGGTAAACAACCAAGTTCTATCCATTTAATAATCTGGTCAAGGTTTTGTGTGTTATTAAGATCATAGTTTAGCGTCATCTTGAAATTTCACCTGAAGATCAAATGAAAATAATAAAAATTGTATAAAAAATCCAAGATAACATTTATTTTAATTTTAAAGCTATCAAAACTTATAAAATTAAATATACAAAATAATTTATAAAAGTAACATATTGATTTATAAATTTCTATAGCAGTGGATTAAACTTTCTTATTCCCTGACCATCAATATTAAATGTATAACAAAGGTCTATTTTTTTTCTTGTAACTGTTACATGAAAACCAGAATCTAACCTTTGAAACAGAATTTTACGATTTATGTAATTTAATGATGAATCACTTTGTTTAGACTGAAAATAACTTTGTCTAGTATATACAATAGGTACTTTAAAATCTTCCACACAAATTTTTAATGATGATATCATTTTTTCTACATATGTATCCATATATTTCTCACCGCCAGAAATTGAATCTTGCCAATAATTTGCAGATACACTGTCCAATATGACCAAACCTACTTTACTATGTTCAGTGAGAAATAACTTTAATCTCTGAAATGTAACATATAAAGTAGGACTGTCGAAACAATTCACCAATGTTAACTTTTTTAAACAAGATTTAATAAACTCTTCATCGGCGTCTTCAACTAGACGTTTAATGATTACTACTAGTTTGGCAATATCAAATTGCCCATCTAAGTCAATATAGACAACACCAGTATCCAAACCATTAACATTTTGAGGAATAATACATTTAGCAATACATTCAGTCAAAAATAATGTTTTTCCTGTAGATGCATTTCCAATTACTTCTATGATTTCACCAGTCAATTCATCAGGTAATAAAGGTGTTAGATTTTTAATAAGTGGCCGTCCTAAGAGCCTTTCTAAGAGTTGCAGTCCTGATTCAGCTTGAGATTGAAATTCCATATTTATTGAGATATTTACCTTTTTTTACTTTATTTTTTCACTGCTGAGGGCCAAGTTGAGTTTTAAATCTTTCAATGACTTTTCACCATATTTTTGTAAGGTTTTTATAATATACTGAAAAAATAAATCATAACAATTAAATTTAATACTAAGAACTATAACTTAATTTAATAGCAATTTTTGCTAATAAGATAATGATAACCAAACTAATGTATTTTTTATAAGTAAAAAAATATCACTAGGTATTTTTTTGTCCAAGCTCAATTAGATGGATATAAAATTAACTAACCAAACAATATAATATTTTAAACGATTGTATTGTCCTATGTTTAACTTTATAGACTTATGTATAAATATTAAACATATTAATCAAAGGAGTTAAAAAGTAAAGTTAAGTAAAGTAAAGCAAAGTTAAGTGAAGTAAAGTAAAGGTAAGAAAGCCGGACATACTTCGCACCACAGGTATTCTTCACTCCTCAGGTCAGATACTCTTGGTGGGTTTGTGAAATTTTAAAGAAACAATAAATCATTTCTTTTCAATAAGATGATTCTGAACGAAAGAAGTTAATTATATAAAGATCATTAATGGTCATCACTTTCAACATACTTACCAAGGATATCTGACCCAAAGAGCGAAGAATATCCGTGGTACGAAGTATGTCCAGCTTTCTAGCTTTTACTTTACTTTACTTTTTTTTTGTCTAATAAATAAAGCAAAAAAAATTTAATGAGAAAAAAATGTTAGAAAAATGTCTAAAATATTTTTTTCACATTTTCAAAATTTTCTTGTGCCAAAATTTTTCTTATATTATTGTCTATCTATGTTTAAATTTTCATAAAGTTTGGACCAAAAAAAAATGGTTTCTGAGTCTTTTTTGTCAAATTTTGGATAGATTTTTCCAAAAAAAAAAAAAATTGAAGAATTGAGAAATTTAAAAAATGATCTCCCTAAAGTACCAACTAGAGGCATATCCAGATTCAAAAAATTACTGATCAAAACTTTTGGACAAGTAGATCTAGGTATTTGAAAAAATGTAAACATAATATAGAATAATTATGATAATGTCATATATTCTATATACATATATATATATATAGAAGAAATAATAAGAGATAATTTGAGCGTACACAAACGCTTACATTATTATATGTAGGTAAGTATAATTTTAAAACAATATTTTATATTTTATAGTGACTAAATTTTATAAAAACATGTTTGTTATCAAACAACTAATTTGTTATACAGAAATATTAGATTCGTTACAGATACATTTAGGTATAATTGAATCAGTCATTTGAGAAACCTGACTTTTTCGTATTACGCCATTTACTGTAACATATATAATCTAGAGAACCCCAATTTGTCCACTATTGACAAAAGTTTTCTTATTGGGTCAAAGTTAAAGAAATCATGAGAAACCTTAGACTAATCTAGTGCTACTGAGTTACCTTATGATCAAATAATAAAACAATTTTTCATTTTTTTGAAAGTTAATAGCTTTGGAACAAGTTAAGTTTCTCAAACGACTAATTCAATAAACAATGAGAGCCATAGTTCTTAAAAATTTTGTTAAATAGAAAATTCCATTAAACGGAAATTTATTATATGTTTCACTGTATATGTATTTTAAATAAATATTATTTAAAACACAACTCAAAATCACTGTTTTTATAGAAAAAAATATATCAAACCTCATCAGTTTCAAATTTATTTTTTTTGAAGTCTTCATTCACCCAATTAAAATATTGTTGTCTATCACTCTCCAATGGTATAGTTTTGATAGTTTTCAAAAATTCTCTATACAATTTTAATGATTTCTGACGTAACATAAACTGAAATATAAAATTATAAATTATTAAATCTTATGTTAAATTAGATTAATTAGTTCTACACAATAATATTCGAAATTAGGTAGAAATCGTTCAGAAAAATTTTGGTATTATTAAACATACAACATAAATATATAGCTAAATGTGTATTATTTTGAATAACTTATCTACCTATTATATATAAAAACTTAACTGCTCATAATTAAAACTAGGTATATTAACAAATGACTTTTAAAAATAAATTTCCTAGGAAAAAAAATATAGTCACAAGAGCAGTAATGAAAGGGAAAATAGATATTACAACATTCAACAATAATTTTAAAATAGCAGGATAGCTCTGAATGTATATTGGATATTGTGATGGGCATAACAAGGATGAGTTTCAATTTCATTTATTTTTTGTTTGTTAAATAACCTGATAAAAAAGCCGGACATACTTCGCACGACGGGTGGTATTCTCTTGATGGGCGTATTAAATTTTAAAGAAACAATAAATCATTTCTTCAGTAAAACGATTCTGAACGAAGGAAATTAATAATATAAGAAAAAAAATGTCCAAAATTTTTTTTCACATTTTCAAAATTTTCTTGCGCCAAAATCTTTTTATAGGATTTTCTATCTATGTTTAAATTTTAATAAAATTCTGATCAAAAAATGATGGTTTTCGAGTTGTTTTTGTCAAATTTTAGGTAGTTTTTTCCAAAAAAAAACATTGAAGAATTGAGAAATTCAAAAAATGACCTCTCTAAAGTACAATCTAGAGGCGAATCAGGTTTCAAAAAATTATTGATCGAAACTTTTGGACAAGTATTTCTATACGAAAAGTTGTACACAGAAAAAAATAAAAAAATAAACATCATTGTAAAAACACTAGTTTCTTCACTTCGTTCAGAATCTAAAATGAAGTAAATATATTATACATTTTTGTCATTAATAACATAGAAGCCGCCTAAATGTTATGAAGAGATGAAGGACCATTAAGCTAAATTAAAAAAAGCAGGACATACTTTCCACCATAGGTATTCTTTTTTTCTCGGGTAGTACTTGGTGTGTGTGCTAAATTTTAAAGAAACAATAAATAATTTCTTCAATAAAACGATACTGAGTTTTAGTTAATTAAAACTAATTTTAATTAAGCTTCAGTTAATCTCAGACAATTTTACATATGTTAGCAAAAATTTTAAAAATAAGCATTGTAAAAAAACTAACTTCTTTACTCCACTCAGAATCTAAAATTGAATACTTCTGCTGTAGTTAGTTATATTCTAAAATTGTATTCCATCAACTACAATCTTAAGCAAAATGCCTTAGAAGATTTTAGCTTAAATTCACTTTACCATCCACCAAATTTTTTATGGAAACCGATTTTTATAGAAATCATAAATTTCATAGCAAGTTTAATTTCTCAGTTATGGCCCTAATTTGCTTTTTCATGAAAAATACACTTGTCCTTAAACAATTTAACCCAGTGGTTTTTCCTAGCAAACCAATGTAAATTACCAATTAATTTGCGGAGCTTAACGAAGTGCCAAATACCCAGTTTATTTCAGTACCTATATTTTTCCAACACCATTTCATAAATTTACTAACTTGTTTCAGATTTAGAGCTTTGTTGATCATAATTTATATAAACTGGAAAATGAGTTGAATATATTTATACCCAGAGATATGTCTGAATAAATTCATAGGAGTATTGACACTAAGCCACGATCACAAACATATGAATAGAGTTACAGACATACGGAATAAACGCATTACACTTTATTTCGATAATTAGATTATTACACTTTTGAGAATACTATAAATAAATATAATCTATTTTTTTTTTTCTTTTTAATGAAATAAAAAAAAAATGAAAACCTCAAAATGATACATTTACGCGGTCTTTATTGTTCATGGCTGTGTTCCTGGTGCGGCCTGATAAAGGCATAAAACTGCAGCTGATTCGATATCATCCGTGCAAACTGCAAGGACAGGTGGAAAAGGTCGTGGATAAGACCAATAGATGATGATCATAAATGATATGACCCAACACTGCCCTAACCAATAGATAATAAAAGTTATCTATGCCTAGACCCATAAAAATGCTATGCACAGATATATCATAGACAATAGAAGTTTTATTATCTATGGACTATGGATATACACAATAAAAAATAATAAAATATTGACAAAATTGAATATATCTGTGGTCAATGTAAATGAGTATACTCTGTGGTGATATCATACAACGGATAACAAACATTTACAACTACAGTTTTACCAGTGGGTTAAAAACGCGCCTAAAAGTGATCATAAATTCGTAACCATGGTGACGAGCGAAACCCACCGAGTAGCTGATATTGTGCCAACGACGCTGTGTCGCTGTCACCTGTTTGGGGTCCAGGATTCCTTCGATTTTATCCCCATGAATTTATGATTACGGCTTCAGACTTGCACCCTTGCGCACGTGATGTCGTGAACGTTGCGCATGAACTTTTGCAATTTTTGTTTGGATACGCTTTATTGTACATGATTAAAAATATACTTCATGTTTTACTCACTACCCAATTAACACACAACTTCAAAGTTTACAAAATGAAAACTAGTACACATTTTCTCTGTTAAGTCAGATTAATTAAATCATTCGTGAACCCTGCAGAAAGCGCTCTGAAGGTAGTATTATTGATTTTTCTTTACCTATCAAGGTGGCCATAAAATAGCAAAATAAACAACCTGCACATACATGATAAGAGTTGTAACTTTTAAAACTACATAGAATACACTACACTACACTTGACACATCAATATTTGTTAATTAAATATTGCACCACAGTAGTATTTATTTTAATATTCATATAATTATTATTACACACATTCACATATAACTGCAAAATGAAGAAAATGTTAAAATTAGTAAAAGGGGGAAAAAAAGAAGATAAAAGTGGCTCAGGAACACCATCAGGAGATGAACTAGATGATGACCTCGATGGCACAATGTACTGCTATAAAATTGATTCTGAAACTGAGGACAAAATGAGCCGATTACACAGAGCAGCTTGGCATGGCAGCTTAGAAAAAGTCAAAACACTATTACAAAAGAAACCAACGGATGTGAACTCTGTGGACAGCTTTAACAGGACGCCATTGCACTTGGCAATGGCTAAAGGTTACTATAATATAGCTTGGTTGCTGTTGAATCACAATGCTAGCTTAGATTATGTTGATTGTGATGGGTATACACCGTTCTTGAAGGTATAACTTTTGAATTTGGTGGTAGATTGTATAGTTCTTCTTTTTCAATGACTTAGAAGAAGCAAATTATTAGGTGGCAATTTATGTTTTAACATTAAGAAAGCCATTAAATTATATTTTACTCAAACACACCAAAATTATATTGTAAATGATACAAGTCTTATTATTATTTATTGTGTTAAAAACAGTAAATCTCTATAACATAATAAATAGTATAAATTGGTTCTTCAAAGTCATTTATTAACATTTTATTAACTGCAAATAACAATATATAAAACACAATTTAATAGCTAATATTTAGTTGTAAATAAATATTCGTAAACTAACAATGCACATGTAGGCTGTAGAATGCGGCCAAAAAGAATGTGTTCATTTAATGTTGGAGAGAGGAGCAGATGTAACATGCACTGACACAAATAAAAATTCTGCTTTACATTTAGCTACTAAACAGGGCTCATTCACTATAATATCTATGCTACTTAAAAAAGGAATTAATATAAATGCACAAAATGCTGTAAGTATAATCTAACACAGTAACACCTGCTTTATTATTTTCTTTGCACTAATAAAATGTTTCTCAAATAATAATCATGAATTATTAGTCACAGAATTTCTGCTTAAATATATAACAAATAATTAATAAGGGTAACTTTATTATCATCTATTGATATGTTTAAGTAAAAAAATATTTTCGACGTTATTTTATGTACCAATTTAATATTATTAACAATTCTGTTGTTTAATATATTAATATATTGAATAAATAATATTTGAGAAATATGATTTATATTATATATATATATATTAAATTGTATAATGTATATACAAACACATGAATAATTTAAAAAAAATTTAGGCAGGTGAATCAGTTTTACATGTAGCATGTGCTGCTGAAAACCGAGATCTAATAGAGTTTATATTAGATAATGGAGCATTAATAAATATATCTGATAAACAAGGATGTACTCCATTAATGGTGGTTGCCAAACTTGGGAATATGTCTATTATAGATCTTTTATTAGAGCGAGGAAGTAATCTTGATGCTTGTGATATAAATGGTAATTAAACTACATCTACTACCTATACATTTATTATACTTATACTTTTGGATTTTTTTGTATTTTATCAGGGTTATCTGTTAAAGACTATGCTTCTAGAGAAGGTCATTCGAAAGTAGTAAATCAACTATTTATGCAAAAAAGAAGTGTGATGGCTAGAACTAGGTCCAAAGAAAATGTTTTAGATGATTTAAACCAGAAAAATGAAACTGAAATCCAAGAAGATAATGACTCATCAAATAATCAAAAGACAACTGTTGGTGCTCAAATTATACTACTAAAAAAAGAAGACACAAAAATTAAATCAAATGTTGAAGTTAATCAAAAAGAAATTGGAACTTTAGACTCTAAAATTATTTGTAATGATAAATTAAAAGCAAAAAAATTGGACGTTGATAATATCCTAAATGAAGATAAAAATAAATCTGTAAATAATACTCTGGAAAACGAAAATAAAGCTTTAAATAATACTCTGGAAAATGAAAATAAATCTTTAAATAATATTCCGGATAATGAAAATAAAGCTTCAAATAATACTTTGGAAAATGAAAATAAATCTTTAAATAATATTCCGGATAATGAAAATAAAGCTTTAAATAATACTCCGGAAAATGAAAATAAATCTTTAAATAATATTTTGGATAAAGAAAATAAAGCTTTAAATAATACTCCAGAAAATGAAAATAAAACTTTAAATAATATTCTAAAAAATGAAAATGAAATTAATAACTGTTTAATTGAACCAAACAAAGAAAAAGTAAATGAAAAAGATAAATTAATTGTTGATGATAAAAGTACATTTGCAAATGGTGTGCCAAACAAAGATGAAGAATCTGTATCTCAATGCACAATGCCTCCTCCAATGGAACCACCTCGAAGCTGGGACTTTATACAAACAAGTATAATGAATACTACAGACAATAATAAAAAGGCAGAAAAGGAAACCCAAGAAAATATTGAGCAAATTCCTGATCCAATTGTATGCACAGTAAATACTGATGATTCAGAATTAGAATGGGGAAGTGATGAAAGCCTTCCGACTGATCCTAATCAAACATGTCCGACTATGGATATTAAAAAAGAAGAAAATAAAAAGAACAATACATTTTATAATTTTATTACTACAAAACTGATGAACCCAAATAGAAATAGAGTTTCTGCATCTGCGGACAGCATTATTGATGAAACTACAACTAATAAACATGTAAGAAATAAGTCTTTCACTTCACTGAGAACTTTTAAACTTACTGTTCCATCAGAAGTAAATAAAGCACTACACCAACTTAGTCCAGAGATGAATTTTGCACATTCTTCATTTGGTAAAAGCAAATCCTTTAACGAACAAATACCTATTGAAAATAGTGATAAAAATTTATTAGAATTTGAGCGTTCTAAATCATTATGTCTAGAGATAAAGCATAACTATGACACGTTTGATAATCAACAAAGAGATTCAGATAGTCAAAGTGATGATAGTCTACGTTCAAAGAGAAGTCTTTTATTATCTATGAGAATGCCTAAAGTACATGATGAGCATCATGATGATTATCATTTAGAAGTTAAAGATAGTGAAACATCTGAAGACGAAGGCCCTCATTATTGGTACAGTCCAAATAAAAGAAATGATAAAATTGTTCAACAAGACACTGTAATTAAAAATTTCAGTGAATCTGAAGGTAGCGAGTAAGTTCTTTTTACACATATCATCTACTCATAATATTATAAAAGTGAGTATAGATAGGAAATATGTACGATATGAGGCACTATTAATATTTCTTTCAACTCATTTTTATTATAAATTTTAAATCAATATTAAATCATTGATTTTAGTAAATAACTTTTCAGCAAATTTTAAGAAAAATTTATATGCCCACATTTATTCAGATCCTCAAACCTACTAAAATACCCAAGAAATGTGTTATTATATTATATTTTGATCAATATTAAATTTTTATTAATTTATAAAACTATTTTATAAATGTTTGCCATTTCAAATTATTAAAAACATTTAATTACTAGTAGAATACAAATTACAAATCATTCAAGAATCAATAGCTAAACTTGCTTCAAATCTAAAACTAAAGTAATTTAATTAAAAATTTTGATGTATATTTCAGATCTGAGGAAATTTGTCTACCTAAATCCAAGTCTACACCTGGTAAATAGAATTATTATATATAATAGTATATTAATTTTTAATATATATTACACAATAGCTAATTCACTATTATTTAAGATACATTATTTTCAAAATTTCTTTCTTTTTTTTTCGTTTTAGAATAGCTAAACAAAAGTGTAAATTCTATTTAAAAAAAAAGTTTTAACACTATGGGCATTCTTTGCACCTCAGTTGGAATTCTCATGTTGGGTGTTATGAATTTTAAAGACACGATAAATCATTTTTTCAATAAAATGATTCTTAGCCGAGTTATAGTGAATGTACAATAATTGTAATTGTCAATATGTTTAACCAATTATTATTATTCAATAACAGAATAATCTATGTGCAATTCTTTATTCGTGTAAATGATCAAAATTATATAATAATTAGTGCAGTATCCAAATAGTCGAAATTTAACCAGAATAACAAAAATAATTAATTTTAATGTGATTGTATACTAACCTTATATATTATACTGATGTACACACATTGAACTTGAATGTTGAGCTAAAAATTATTTTGTTACATACAACATTTACGAAAAATGAAAATTGATTTTTCACATATTATTACACCTATATCACCTAATGAATATTCCATTAAAAATTTCTTATTACAATAAAATATAAACATCTTAATAAAATATTAAAACTACTCTAATTACCTTAAATTAACTTTAATTCCCTAAAATGTAATTAGTACTATTGTTTATCGTGTCATCTCTGGTCAGTCACAGTTGGAAACTTAAAAATATTGTAGAAAATGAACAGATTAACCTTTAATAAAGATTTAAACATTAATATTATTTTTAAATTCAGATTCACAAAATGGCTATTTTGAATTTTCTTTTTAAATTGTAGTATAAAATTTTAAATTTGAAAATTTGGGTCCTAAAAAAGAAGAAAAAAAATTATTCATTATTTCTGTAGTAGTGTAATGCAATACTGTAGTAATAATATTCACACACACAAAAAAAAAAAAAATGTTAAAAATTATTGATAGAACAAAAGTTATTGCATTTGTCAAATCGTACTAGGACACCCTGTATATTTTCCAATATATACAAGACATTTTAAATATTAAAAAATGAGATATACTTCGCACCATGATTATTGTACACTTCTCAGATAGGATACTGATTGGTCTGTAGGATTTTAAAGAAAAGATAAATTGATTCTGAGTAATATTACTTCAAAATTATTGGAATTTGATTGATAAATAGATGAATTAAATTTAGAGTAAAATGGTTCATAAGAATTGGTCGGACATTAATTAACCTAGATCTAAGCTAACAATGATAGTCAAAATAGTGAATTACTCGTTCAGATTGCAAATGACCTTTCGATAAAATTGAGGTAAGATGCTTCTGAGTCATAGACATTTTCAGATCTTATTTGGTCTATATTCTGAGTATCAGTAATGCATCTTACCTGTCAAAATATTACAATTTTTTATCAACATAATTTTGAGACTCAAATAATATGTTGCTGTATATGAATTTATCATATTTCAATATTTTTTTGTTTGGTGTAATTTTATAGATAGATTGTCCAAAGAACATAATACATCGGATAATTCTGATACAGATGATACAATATCATTTTCCACGAGTCACGAAGACATTTATGGAACACATAAACGAACTAGATATGCTTTAAAAGTATTTTTGCTTATTAATTAATGATAATAAAATAATACTATTTCATATTTTTTTAAAAACTTGAAAATTTTAAAATCATATTTTTTTTTTTCTGTAGAGAACGGAATCACTTAAAGCATACCTGAAAAGGGTTACTATTGACAAAGACAGATTACAACAAGAATCATCCGGTTACAAAGAAATAACAGACCTGTTAAAATACAAATTAGAAAATCTTAAACAAGATATTTCCAGTCAAAATGAAACAAATAAAAGACTTGAAGAACAATTAGACCAACTAGATATAAAATACACAGAAGCTTTAGACAGAATTCAAACACTTGAACTAACTTCAACAAATTTAAATAAAGAAAATCAATATCTCAAAGAAATTAATAATGAAGTAATTAAAAAAAAGTTTTTTATTAATAAAATACTTAATTTAAAACTGTATGTATTTTAATAATTTTTAACAGCTTATGGGTAAAATAAATGATTGTACTTCTAACAACACACAAAATCCAGTGGAAACATCAACTGTAAGTTTAAGGTTTAAAAACTTAAAACATTAGAAAATATCTAACATATTTTATTTATAGAAACTTGAATCAGATAATATACATCAAACTGATGACCTGCAAACATTAAGTAGCAAAATACTTGTAAGTATATATTTTTGATTTTGCCCATAAGTACTATATATATAAAACTGGGTGTTAAGAAATAAGTATAGTATGTAAATAAATTAGTCATGTTTTATTAATTTGTTCAAATTAAAATAATTGAATTATTTCAGATCTTATAAATTATTTATTAAAAGAAAAATCTTTTTAAATATTTTGATAGATACTTTTTTGTATTAGATAAAAAATCTACAAGAACAATTGAAAATAGAGCAAGATAGACGGAAGGAACTTGATGAACATGTTCGACTTTTATCTGTAGAAGTTAATGCACATCAATCTTGTAGCTCAACTGTAGAATTACTGAAAGAGTTGCAATGTAAATTGTCTAAAGATTATGTTCCAAAAAAAGAAGTATTGAAATTAAAAGCAGAACAAGAAAGAAAGATAAGTAAAGTAAAAATGGAATCTGAAAAAAAATTAGCTGATAAATTTTATGATCTCGACAAATTATTATCACAACAAGTATGTCTATTTTATTAAATATTAATTTACAATAAGCATCACTATTCAATTCGATTAATTTTTAAAGGTGGAACAACAAGGCAAGTTACAAAGTCAAAGAGAAAAAATAGAAAGTCAACTTAAACAGGAGTTTGAAAATACTAGACATAGGTTTCAACTAGAAATTGCAAAACTTCAAACAACATTAAAAAGTAAAGTAGAAAAAAGTTTATGTACTTTATTTTCTATTATTATAATTGGGAATCAGTTGTATACATTTTTTTTTTCTGTAGCTAAAGAAATGGAAGAACAAATATTAAGAGAACGATGCGAGATTCTTTCACAGGAAATTGAAAAAACACAAGATAATAAATGGAAATCGTTAGTGGACAAGACTTATCGAATAAGTAGCTTGTGTGTATTAAATTATATTTAATTTAGCTATTTATAATTTTTGAAACATTACCATTTTAATGGTAATCCTCCAATTTTAATGTAACTAGTAACATATCTAATACTTGGCTTGATCTTGAGCAATATTTAATGCCTGAGTTATCATTAA
Source organism: Stegophylla sp. TES_Ste_2020 (assembly GCA_025469315.1). Lineage (NCBI taxonomy): Eukaryota > Metazoa > Arthropoda > Insecta > Hemiptera > Aphididae > Stegophylla > Stegophylla sp. TES_Ste_2020. Next base: position 34,638 of record JAIPRM010000235.1, on the reverse strand, counting down.
TTTGTCATATATTTAAGGAGCATTTCACATAGGTTTGGATGGTTCCAATCCTGTTCCTCACCGATTTTGCTCCCAATTTTTTTTTGGGGGGGAGGAGTCCCAAATCATTACTAATTTTTTTTGTAGATTTTTCCACCCTTTTACAACCATTGAAATGAAGAGAAAACAAAAACCAACTACCATACTATTTAAAATTCAATTTTTTTTTTTTTCATGTTTTCTATGGCTCAAAAGATAAACAGTTTTAAAATTCCAGAGGGACATCTCGATTGCAACATCGTTAAAAAAAAAAAAATGCAATCAAGATTCCACTCTGAAATTTTAACACAGTTTACTTTTTGAGCCACAGAAAACAGAAAAAAAATCGAAATTTTAAATTATGTTGGAGTTAGTTTTTGTTCTCTTTTCATTTTAAGGGGTGTAAAAATCTGAAAAAAAATAGGGATCATTTTGGGTTACAAATGTGTTCTTATGAAAAAGTCATAAAATGCACTTCAAAATCAAAAATATTGATGCTACCTTTTAAAAAGACTACTAGATAACTAACAGACTTATTTCTTTAACCAGGCTGGCCAGTTAATAAAAAAATTAAAAATTATTGTATTAAATTAAGATTATTATTCAATGTGTAACAATACACTCGCTCTCACATATAAATTGGAAATTTGTATGTATAATTTCAGGCAAAAAAGTGCAACTGATATTGTTTCCATGGTCTGTAGAACTCCAGAGCCTAGTTCCATTTTTGAAAAAACTGAAGTCACAGATTCTTCCACTAGTAGATATGAACACAACGTTCAATTACTTCGAAGTGAACTTGATAAAGTTATTACACAGAATATAAATGGTAAATTAAATAATGACAATGTTTACTATAATTCTAAAGTTTTTATTTGAAAATTATTCATGTCTATTTTAAATTGTATTTTATTCCATATGTGATGATCAGGACTCGTAAGTTCATGCACTAAAAAACACATAAATATGCATACAATAATGCAAAATATGTGATAAAACATGTACTAAAAAGTTTAGAAATATATAATTATAAGTACTAAAAACCTGTAAATACAAAGTTAAAAAATAATAACAATTATGTTTTAAAAAAATATTTATTTCATGATTATTTTTAATTTTAATTTAATTATTCTTTTCTTCTCTGAATATAAAAATAAAAACCTATAAGTAGGTCCAACTGAACACGAATAAAAATAAACCACAAATAATACTATGACTTGAAAAACATGTTCATTCCAAAAAGTAAATGAGAAAAAATTTAAGCATTTATTTGTCTAATATTTTGTTTTACCCAACATGAAATATGATTTACCTGAATATGTTAGAAATAATATACGCTGAAACTCCAAAAAATCAACTATATACCAAATATGCTATACATATACACACAAAATATACAAAAATATGCACTTTAAAATTTCATATATTTATTACTATTTTTAAGAAACAAATTTGTATGTCACTCTGCATGTTTTCCTATGTACTAAAAAAAAAAAATTAAAATTCATGAACTCACTAGCCCTGATGATGATAATACAGAACAATATTTTGTTTTCAATAGCTGCCTTAGAAGATTACACTCAAGCTGATGAATAAAAAAAACCAATATTAACAAAACTCAACATGTTATATTGTCTTCAGACTGAACTACCTTGGTCAAGTTGGAATATTTAGAAGACTACTTACAAAAGATTTTTAATTACTGTAATTTTATTTTTTTGCCTATTCAGTTATGTTCATAAGCGCAACTAGGTTGGGATTAGAAAAGACTGAAATCATTAAGCGTATCTATTTAAAACTTTGGAGGTGCTATGGTAAAAAGAATTCTAAGTAACTCACAAACATATACAGTATATACAGTGAAACCTTAATAATTCGAATCAGCTGGAGACAAAAAAAAAAAAAGATAAAAAGATGAGTTATTGAAAATATTTCAATTTATATAAAAATTAAAAAAAAATATTGTATAGTAATAATTAGTAGTATTAGTAGCAGTATAAAATTCTATATTAGATACATATATTAAAAATTTGATTTGAAAAAATATAAAAATACAGAAGAGTCTTGCTTATCCGAACTAGATAGGACCTTTATCATTTATCCCTCAAACCCAATGTTGAAATATAGGGGCCGAAAAATTCTTTCGAGTTATTCAAAAGTCAACTTATTAACATTCGAGTTATCAAGGTTCCACTGTATTTGTATTATTTTATACCTATTTTATTAGAACAAAATTAAAATTACAATATAATACCTTGACATTATTGAATATTACACGTCAAATCTGTTAATTTACAATATTAATAATTGTATATGTCAATCATTAAAAATATTAAATTAATTCAATAATATTTACAGATTTATTACTTAAGTCAAATTAAGGGTGCTTATAATGAACTTGAGGGTGCTAAACACCCCTAGAACCACCACCAAATAAGTCAAGATTAAATCACTCAGTTTTTTAACTGTTTATTACTATATTTTTATTTTTTGTACATTATTCAAAAACTTATTTCCAATAAAACACAAAATTCTTAAAAAATTAAAATCACCTGGTTCAACACTTAATAGTAGAATTATAACTAACTTTTCATTTTAGAATAATACAGAAATATTTTTTCAAATTTTATGTATAAAAGAGAAGGTAGTCATGAACTTAAAAAAAAAAAAATAAGCTCCATGGAAATGGGTGTCTTGTTGTATAGTTGCGCCTATGTTTTTGTTTTCTGTTATATTATTTTTATTTTTAGTAAATGTTTAAATTAGCAAAAAATTATACTAAACAATTTTAAACGGGCCCACTATACTTACTTAAAATTAGATCAGTGGGCCTTTGATTGCCATTATTCAAAATGCATTTATTATGTGTGTAATGATCAGTGGTGTTGATGTAATTTTTAAGTTTTACTTTGTATATTACATCTTATTTAAATATAAGCTATTAAATTAAAAAAGAAAATTAATTACATGGAATCTTTTATACTAAAAACTTTTAGTTTAGCACCACTGAATATGATTAATTATACTTTTACCTTTGTATTAATTTTTATTGATAGTTATGGCAGAACAATTTAAATAATTCAATTTAACTCGGAAGTCTGAAACATAAGTAGAATCAAAATTAAAAATTAATTAATTACATTTATGTTATAGATTTAATTATTTAGAATCAACCAAAGTTGTTTTGTTGTGGTTTTATATTTTTATAATTTAATTCATTATTTTTAATATTCTTGTATTTTGTATGTATAATATAAAATAAAAAAGATATTCTATTAATTAAAAATTTTACATTATTACTTATAAATAAACACTAGGATAAATTATGATTAGATTTGTAGTTATTGTTGTAATTATCTAAAATGTAATTTATTTATATGATTATGAAAAGACCTAAATTTTATATTTTCAAACTTCCGAGACTAATTGAAATGTATATAGTTTTATAAATTATTCATTAATTAGTAATAATTAGGGCCCGGAACTTGATGACCTAAAAATATGTAAAAATGCACTAAAAATAATTCATAAAATGACATTAAAAAGTATATTGTATATTTTACACTCAAAAAAAAAAAATTTCTTCTTTTGTTGAAATTCTTGTACTACTACTGTAAAAATGATATTATTTAAACATTAATATTTTATATTTTATACACTCGAAAAAAGAAAGCTATACATAAAAAAAAAAAATCTATACCTAATAATCATATTTAAGAAAAAAAATATTTATGTTTTATTACAGTTAAATATATGTACAAAAAGTAAAAAAATGAAAAAAATGCACCAAAAATAATAACAAAATGACCGTGAATCGAAAAATTCCCAAAAAAATGCAAATTAAGAATTGTACCATTAGATTCAGTGTTTCATGAATCAAATTTCTGTAAGAGACAAGCAACATATTAGAGCAAAAGAAAAAAAGATGCAAATGAATCAAGTTCCGGACCCTAGTAATAACCAACTAAAACAAAATATTTAGAATATACTGCTATATTCAGGTACTACTCGAGGTATTTAGTGACTTAGTGATTCAGTATTTACTGATCCAAATACATGTTAATTATAATTGAGATTGAAGTGTATATTGAAAATTTTTGCTCCATTTTCTATGATGTGAAAACTTATATAAAATTAATCAAAATTGTAGTCACACCTACAAGTATTTTAACAAACTATTTTAATTTTAATAATAACTTAGACAAATACACTTGATAGAATGTGAAATAGCATTTTAAACTGTTTTTATTACAAAAGAATCTCATTTGTTTTTGTTTGTTGGTTGAAGCAATGTTAAATATTAAGTGTTTTATCATATTTTTAATACCTTGTTTATATATAATGTTATCGTTTTAAATACATATTTCAACTTTTTTGATCAATTTTGTAAACTAATTTTTATTAAAAATTGTGGTGTCTATTATAACAGTTACTTACTAAATTAAAATTATTGACTTAATAATGTTCAGTTTGAATTCTTGGTATGTATTTCATGTATCTAATCTCCATGAGATAAATATAACTTTTTTGAAAATATTATTGAGTTAAAATTTGAAATCAAACAATTTCTAATTAAAATATTGAAATAATTATTAATTTATTATTATTTTTGAAAAAAAAATTAGGAATAATTTTTTTTTCAGTACGATTCCCTAAAATTCCAACTAAGATAAATTCTTGGTCTATGCTTTGTAGCAATAAAATAAACTTGTGACCTCTTAAGCCTAAAATACTGTTTTCAAAAAGACAAACTAACAAAACTATCAATTGTAGTTACCAAGTTGGATCAGTTGGACGTATTATCTTTTAAGCCTTTAAGAAAACAAACGTTGACATAATTTCCTACAATTCACTTGAAAGAAACAAACAACTTTTATTAACATTAAATTCAATTAGAGTGAATAAAAATAAGAAGAATATTATTATGTCTATGACCTCTTTTTGCAAGAAAAATTCATTAGGTAGGTACTCTCTAAAGGACTGTATTTAAGGGGAGCATTTTCATAAAGTTTGAATTAACAAAAGATAACTTTTTTTTGTTTTTGTTAAATATTGTGTAGTTTTCCCATATTTTGAGAAAACTATTAAGATTTTTGAAAAATGACCTCTAAAAAAGGCCACACCTAGATTATAAAAGTTGCTGATTGAAACTTTTGTACAAGTATTTACATACCAAAAAGTGTTAACAGAAAAAATAAAAAATAACATCATTGTAAAAACACTAATTTTTTCACTCCACTCAGAATCTAATATGGTGTTTGAATACTTTTCAGTAATTATGTTCATAACATTTAGTTTTTACAATGATATTTATTTTTCCATGAATGCTTTTTTATGTAGAAATACTTTACTAAAGATTTCAACCAGTATCTTTTTGAATTAAAATTAGTTTCTATATGGTACTTAAAAGAGGATATAATTTAAAATTCCATTAACGGGAAAAAACAAGTTCATAAGAACGCATTCATTCTGTGTGAACTGGAATGAATGCGATCAATTTTTAAGAAACAAACTTGGATGTGAACTTAGTTCTTGTTTTTCATAAACGTAAACGTTTTTTGGTTCGTTCCAGGGCTGGCTCAAGGTATAGGCATAGATAATAAAGATATATGGGTATAGACGAGATAGGCACTTGCCTAGAGCGGCATTTTCAAAATTGATCATAGTCCATACTCCATGGTAACTTGGTAACCATAGATAATAGAAGTACTATCTTAATTCGTGGTCCTAACAGATGTTATCTATGGATAACAAGTCATGCTGATACCACATACATAATAATAATTTAAATTTTGAAAATAAATTGTTTTAGTTTCTATCAAAGTAGATTCTTGCCATCTCGGGTCTATAATTTTATATTAAGATCCTCCTTAGTATATAATATAATCTGTTTTTTCTATATAAATACATATTTGACTTAACTTTATAGTATTCTGTGAGAATATTATACAGTGATATACAAATATAATAAACCATAATTTATTCATTAAGCACTGTGATCTCTTTTAGATCAGGTATGATTAATCTGTTTTAAAATTTAATTTCTACTCTACTGAAGTTCTCTTCACTTTTCAATCACTACTATAGATATTTGCTGATCAGACCATATTAGTCCCAAATCTAGACTAACCTGTTAAACTTAATTCTGGTTCTTAGTTGTTTAGTAAGTAACATTCCTCTTTAGTTCAATCCAATGTGTTATTAAAACTCTCATAGTTTTATAAACTTGATATACCAGGATATCATCTATCCTGCTCAATTAATAGTTTACAATAAATGAGATGTGTGTAAAAAAAGATAAAAATGCTAATGCAGGTAAGATAAAACAGTAAAACAAATTTTTGAAGTCAATTGTGAAGGTGTTATCGGCATTATACATTGCAGAAAATAATGATTACTTACGTTGTGTCGTCAAAGTCGAGTGTGGCCCTAACCAGGGTACAGCAATTTGTGTACACTCGTTTAACACAATCAGCCTCATATTTCTTACCTGTGCTCACACTGTTCAACACGTCCGTAATACTTCATTTTCAATGAGTTATTCTTTGAAAATACCATTGTAATTTTTTATTTGGCAGAAAACTCAATCGGTGATTTTACGTTACAATGGATATGTAATTAAAGGTAAAGTGATATATGCTACACGAAAAAATGTACCCTATGACATTGCAGTAATTGTTAGTGGTCAAGCAGCTGATATTACACCCTGCCAAATGTCTGACAAAATTACAAAAATTGGTAAGAAAAAATAATTATAATATTTATAATTGTTTAATTTCACAGTTTATACAGGTCAGGAAGTATTTGTTGTGGGTTATGCTTTTGAAGAAAATGAACCATCCACTGTTTTTGGTCATGTGCACACAATCTCATTTAGCATAATGACAACCACTTGTGATATCCATACAGGTTTTAGTGGAGGTCCAGTGTTTATGGGTGATAAACTTTTAGGCCTTACTATTGGAAAATTAAGTGTTGGCTCGATACATTTTGTTTTGCCTTCTATTGAATTTGTGGATATTATAAAAAAATATATGTACACCAACGGTAAGTTTTGTTTAAACAAAATATTAAAACGTACATCAATGTATTTAATTTAATACAATTCATGTTTTTTTAATTTTTTGCAGATCTCAAAGTACTTAATGATTTAGAATCTAAGTGCCAATGGAAAAAAATAATTTGGAACAATGGAATCCCTAATTTAAAACTATGTCATATTTAATTGAAATAAAAGAATTTAAAATCCTAGTATAATTTTCTACCTATGTTTAAATTTTCATAGAGTTCAGATCTGAAAATAATGGTTTCTGAGTTTTTTTGTTAAATTTTAGGTAGTATTTTCAAAAAAAATTATCTCTCTAAAGTATCAATTAGAGGCAAATCCAGTTTCAAAAAGTTACTGATCGAAACTTTTGGACAAGTAGTTCTATATGAAAAAGTGTATACAGAAAAAAAAACAAACGTCATTGTAAAAACACTATAGTCCACTACATTAATAGTAGCTGCTGACCGTTGCGAACTTAGCGGCTGTTTCACCTCAGTGATTTATAATTTAATTTAATTGCCACGTTTTTGAATTAACTATTTCAACGAGTAACTTTTCCCTCCAAAACTTCTAAACAGATGTTTTATATTTCAATATTAATACAATAAAACACGAGTGTTGCGACTGCTGCACAATGTGCGGTGTTGAGAATCAACTGTTAACAAGAAGGGAAGCAACAACGGGTCGTGGTACACATTATTCGTGTCGCGGTTAGGTTAAAAATTTTGTAGCTGTTTAAGGTATAATTTTCAAATATGGAAATTATCTATAATATAGTCATAATTACTTATGATCAGGTCAGGTTACCAAATTAAACATGATGGGCCGATTGTGTCTGGTTTGGGCTGGTTAAAATTCTAACATTTAGTGGGCCAATACCTATCCTATCTGGTACTGCTTATGATTCAATGCAATGATTTCAAACAAAAATATTAATATTTATGAATAAATAATGTACAAAGCACAGAATATAAAAAAAAAAAAGTGTTAGAAAAATGTCCCATTTTTTTTTCACATAAAAATTGGATCAAAAAATTATGGATTCTGAGTTTTTTTCCAAAAAAAAATTTAAGAATTGAGAATTTCAATGACCTATCTAAAGTAACTACTACAGGCAAATCCGGTTTCAAAAAGTTGCTGATTGAGACTTTTGGACAAGTAGATCCACACGAAAAAGTGTTCACAGAACAAAAAAACATCATTGTGAAAACACTAGCTTCTGCACTTCCCTCAGAATCAAAATAATTAAAGAAATAAACAAATTTTATAACTTTTTTAACTAATACATTTTTTTCTGGTTATCTAGTCGTGTTGATCCTTACAAGGCAAAAAAGTCTAAGCAATATTAAGTTCTAAGAAACAAGAGTTATGTGGCTGAATACAAGCTCAATTTGTTTAGTAAAGTTTTATTTTTTTGTGATTATGATATAAAGAGATTTTAAGCTTGGAAACTTTGGGTATGTACCAGGGGAAGTCATTAGAATGTATTTTTTATGTTTACAACAGTTTAATGTAAAATTTGATGATGTGTAGATGTAGTTGCAGATAATAATTCAGCAAAATTAACTTCTTCATAGTTACATCTATGCTTTCCTTTAATTTTGTGTTTCATATTAGAAAAAGTATGTTCACATATTTTGTAAGTAGTTCCAGACATAGATCATATTTTGTGCAAAAATTAATATTTTTCAACAATACATAAACATTAAAATCTACATTTCACGATAAACATAATAAAATAAAATACAGATATACGCTAAAATTGTATGAAGTAATTTTAGAATGTACCATGGGCCAGATGAAAAAAATAAGCGGGCTGCCAGTTGCCCATTCCTGGTATATAAAATACTTCTATTTAAACGCTTATAAATATGAGGTCTAAATTCATTAGCATAAATACTTTTGGGAACATATGAGATCTAAACGACATTAGTATAAAATGTCTACAAAAAAGAAACTAAACGACAAAATTTTACATGTCTTAGACATTTAGTGATAGAGGATTGAAGAAATTAAATTAAGATTCAAGCGTCAATATTTTAATATATTTTATTAAAACTATTATTTTTACTTAAATTATAATCTATTCACACGGAAAATTGCATAGCCTGAAATAATATCAAAATAAGAAAAAAAAATCTCTTATCAAAAACACGTAAGAAATTTATACAACCATTTGAAATTAAAAATAATGAAAAAAACAATTTTGCCATTCTTAAAAATTGTGAAAATTTTGCTTAGGCTCTATTGCCTTATAAGCGTCGATATGCGCACTTCCAGCAACATTGCGATTGCAGTATGAGCTCTACTAATGTCTTTTACCACTCATTACTCTACAGAAATATTTATACAATATAATATTTTTATAATAAGCGAATTATGTAAAAGTAGTTATAATAACGAACAAAAATTATTATAAATAAGTTATAATATAAGTAATATATAATATTAAAAATCATTATGTATAAATAATAATTAAATATTCAAAAAACGAGCGAACCTAAGTATTATCACCCAATATGTGATAAAAATACTTTACACGAGTTAGCACTTCTACTAATTTTAATAATAGATAATCAAAGGTTATAGCATACAGAGAAAGATAGTTCTCATCCATAATACTATAAAGATATAAATTGTGTATAGTAGAGCACACACGACAGGTGTTCTGTAAACGCTGGTAGACCACAATCTGTGGCAGAGCGCATATGACAAGATAAACTTTTTTTCTAGTATAGGACTTATTTTCCTCGACTCAATCCATGGTACATCTAAAAAATAAATTAATATCATATACTTAATCTTCTTTAATGTTTGAAACAAAAATAGTTTACAATGACATAACATAATATTATGTATATATTTTTACATTAAAGTTTAAAAACAATTGTATTTGTACATAGTAATTCATTTGATAAAACAACTTTAAAATTAAATTAACAAAATCATTAACTAATATTTAATGAAACATAAAAATTATATAACTAATATGAAGTCTTAATTTTATATTTTACACTCGTAATTAACCATACATTTTAGATTTAGATTTTTTTGTTTTTATGTAACTAGTTCAAAAAACAATACATTCTCTTAATAGTATGTTGATAAAAATAAATTGACAATAATTATTATAAAAAGGAAATATATTTAAAAATTTTATTTCCAATAGATTGAACACAAAAACATATACATTCTTCCTTTTACTCAGAATTTAAATGTCAAAGCTGAAAATAATTTGTTCAAAATATATTACATAAAATGTATTCTTAAACCATTCTCTAACCTACTGTCCACGTACCGCAACCAGCCCACCAAGCAAAAATATTATAATAGTTTATGTTTTTTGATAATCTCTTTTATTTTGGTCATTTAAACCATCTGAAACTGCTTAATAAATTTAAAAAAAGAAGTCATAATTTTACAATCCTTCATCCACCATACAGGTCCGCAATGTAAAAATGTATTTATTCCCCCCCCAAAAAAAAAAAAGATTATAGATCAATATATTGGGTTTATAACTGTATGTCACTGTAAAATTATTTAGAAAACAATGAATCCATTGCAATTTAGGTACCGACACATAATATTATATTATATATAGTAGTCAAACACAAATAAATTACCAGGAAAAAAATTATATTTTGAAATCAATAACATTAATAAATAATAACTACTAGTAAGAACATTTCCAGGAGACTTAAAACTTAGTAACCAAATGACTTCAAATTAAATTATTTGGATAAGATACAAAACAAATAATTAATAACAACCAAAATATTATTTAAAAAAACAAACTTAGTATCAAAGAGGAAAAATGAGCATTAATTGATTTATAGTCGAAATATAATTGCAGATTGATAAAACTATTAATTCCTAGTGAGTTAGTTTTAACTCGGAACATTTCATTGTTAATAATAATTTTATTTTAATACCTTAATAACTTAAGTTACTTTAAAAACTTATAAATATTTAAAAAATACCATTATTACAGCCATAGATCGTTTGGTCACTTAGATTTATTACTGTGACCTTAAGATTTAAAAATATAATAAATGGTATTTCATTTAGACTATTGAAGTAAATGATATTTAAAGTAAAATAAATCATAATGGGAATGAATAGGAAATTTTACTCAATATTCATATTATACAAAACATATCTTACTAAATATATGAATAAAGCAAATCCGACCATTACAACACTGTTGTAAACAACAGAGTTAAGAGCATTGTGTTCTGGTTGACTACTGTCAGTATTTGGTGATTGCTCTTCATTAGCTCTTGCCAAATTTCGCTTTTCAATTTCATTTTGAATTGTCTATACAGGTAAAATAAATACAAATAAATAATAAAACAACATTCTAATAGTGTGTTTGTAAGCATTACCACGGTAAGGTCAGGAAAAAGTTCACAGAAAGTTTCATCCCGAATATTTGACTCTAAACTCTGAGCAGCCAATTGACGCCTTTCATAATCAGTCATTTCTATGCTACCCATTGTAGGGCTATTTTCCAACTAAATAACAATAAACAATCACTAAAATATAATATGATTAACTTAAAATGTATAAGTTTTGTTAATACCATAAAGCTAAGCAGTCCAGTAAGTATAGTCGAAACACTCCATGCTGGATTCCAAGTATCGGGATGATAATCACTTATGGACAGACAGAGTCGTGTATTGGTTTTGAACCTACCATTTGGAGTGATCATGTAAATGCTAGGCGGCTTAAATGGGAAATCTCTTGGGAATACTAGTCTGCCCAAATAATAACCACCAGCATAAGGCGAATCTTCAGGTCCACTCACCACATAGTACCTGAATCAAGCAAATTAGTTTCATCTCAGAAATAATGAATTACTTTTATTCACTCTGTAAAATGATGAACGTACCATTCTAATATGTTCGAGGGGTTTGGCTCAGCAACTACAAATGGCACTGGATCATTTTTCAAACGTACATAATCTTGTTTCAAACGAAGTGTAGCCGTCGACGTTTTGGGTGCCATACTTTGCCCGTTCCACCACTTATTCGTACGTGTATTTGTGTTCACAAAACAAATTGGACAATGATGTTCAAGAATAAATAAACATAACTAGGTGGCAATAGAAATTAATTGAATACGTGATTCGAAGAAACTTAAAATAATTATTTAAAGTGGCATTTAAACCAATATATTACAACCATAATTCGTTAATATTATTAAAAGGTACGACGGAACATCGAACAAACAATATAGTGTACTTTGAAGTAAAATTGGAAATGTTTGATGTTTTAAAAAGTTCATATATTAAAATAGTGTACTGTTTAGTTTAGACCTCGAATGAAAAAATGCTGGTGCAGACACAATAATCTAATACAAGTTAACATGAAAAATTGATAATTTAGATATTTGCCAAATATTGATAAGGGACTATCAATGTTATGGAGTAGAAAATATATTCTTACAGCTGCTGCTTGTTTATGCTACTTATTATTATTATTACAATACAGCTGGGACACAGGCTGTATGAAAATGTTCCTATGGTCAGCGACTATGAACTGACTATTAAAAAGTAATAATTTTGAAAAATAATTCAGAAACGAAAATGACATATATATATATATATAAATAATGAAAACGAAAATGCAGATTTTCATCAAATTTTGAATAAATAATAAATAAAATATTGAAGCGTCAAGTTTTCTATATTATCTTGGATAGTGTTATAGGAAATATAACGGTTAGGTTCGAATCAGTGTATTTTGTGTGAAAGATTTTCTATGCAATGGTTGAATAAAAAAATTACCATAGACCAGATTCAAGAAAAACTCGTATGCTAATAAAACGGTATCCAAAGGATTTAGGGGATGAGCTTACATTATAATCGTTCAAACTGTGAGCAATAAAAATCAACAACTTTTTTCTTTTCGTTATTTATTACGACAAAAAAAAAAAATGTGAAGTTTGGACCCAAGAAGCAAATGTCGATTTTTTCCCCCGTTAAATTCGCCACTGGGTGTATCGAATTTTAAAGAAACGATAAATCATTTCTTCAATAAAACGATTCTGAACAGAGCTACAACCAAGGGCGTCTCTATACAGTTTTCATAGAGGGGGCAAACCAAATTTAACTTAATAATAACTATATGTATACAAAGGCATAATTATAGAGGGCTTAAGGGTGGTGAACCCCCAAAACTACTCGAAGCGCCCAACATATTTTGAAAATTACATAAGATTAATGCTCCTCTTAGGTGGCTAAATCAAACAAATAATCATAACTTTCCAACTGATTTATCTCAATCGCCTAACTATCCCAATCTATCAAAACTTGAGAGAAACTTTAATAAATTATACTTCAAATTTTATAATCAGATATTATATTAAACTGAAAAGTGAACATTTTAAAAACTTGTGGGGGACTATTTCAGATAAAATTGATGTTTAAATCTTCAGTGCCCTAACTATAAATACGATCAGCTAATAAAGAAATATTTTTTACAAATAATAAATAATGTATGATATATTAACAGTTCATAGTATCCATTTTGCTCTTTACTCTCAGTAGCGAGGTTAATAATTATATATATTTCTCTAACCGTGGTTAGTACTTTACATCAGTGTTATTTTCATCCCATTTTCATCATTTGAGGGGTGGCAACTCATTCATTTGCCCCAGTCTAAAGTTTAACACAGTCTCAAGTCGGCAAATTTTAAAGTTTTAAATTTTTCCACCGATACCCAGTTTGCCGATGTATAAACGGTTTTGTAATTCAGTTTTAATTATTTTAAAATAAAAACGACGTTTGTTATATATCATATACAATATGCTATGTATGATGTAGATAAACTGGGAATTGGCAAACTGAGTCGGCGAAGTGGGATGTTGGCAAACTAGGAAAACAAAACCGTGACCCTATATTAAATAATTTTTGGCATATAAACATGTAGAGTAAAACAGCATCATAACAAACAATAAAAATCATTGATATGCATTTCAATTACCATTCAATCAAACATGTTCATGAAAATTTTAATGCGTTCTTTCCAATCACCGAGTAGTTATGTACTTTAAATTTTAAGCTTCATATTTGTATAGTTTACTATATTTCCAAAAATTATATGAAAGAACATCTCCCACTTATATTTTATGAAGTAAATTTACCCAAAAGTCAAATATAACATATTATCATTTCCAATGGAATCAACTACAACTAAATATAGAAAATGCACAAAATATAATTTTGGATTTTTTTAGTTTAGTTTAGTCTTTTAAAACTGAAATACTGCCAGATATAGTTGAAGCTTCACTAAAGCTAACATAAACCAAATTTTCCCATTTAACCTCTTACCTCATAACTAGTATTGCTTAACACAAAAAATATATTTTAAGCATTTACTGAGGTAATATAGAAAATCAAAAATTGAAATGCATAATTAGTATGGTAGCCTTGCAAGGTAGCCATGCCCCACTGTATGTACGCATATGTCAGCACATATGAAACATTTCATATCATATCAAACGTTTATTATTTTTAATAGCTATGCAGGAAAAAAATTTCAAAACTTAAATTATACTCGTAAGTATTTTGATAATTAAGAAATAATATTTGTAGAGCTATAATTGTAACTCTATAGCACCTTACATAACATGTCTTTTAAACAAATTAGTTTTTGTTCTAAAAACAAGTTTTTTTTTTTTTTTTTTCAGAACGGATTCATATAATTATATATTAAAATATACTTCAGTATTTAAAACTGAATATAGAAATAATTAAAACTAATATTTAAAATTATATAAGTGTCTAAATTTTATTGCAGCATTATAAACATACAATATAAATCATAATTATTTTTGAACTACTGTATTCTATGAAAAAGGATCGTGGATATTAAATTGCATATATTTCAAATTTAAAAAATTTCACATTTGTGTATGTATTATACTAAAAACATGATTTTAATTAGCACCACCTCGAAGACGAAGTACCAAGTGAAGTGTGGATTCTTTCTGGATATTGTAGTCTGATAGGGTACGGCCATCTTCCAACTGTTTTCCGGCAAAGATCAATCGCTGTTGGTCTGGAGGAATTCCTTCCTTGTCTTGAATTTTGGCTTTAACGTTTT
>JAIPRM010000235.1:0-18981 GCA_025469315.1 Stegophylla sp. TES_Ste_2020 | reverse complement strand
CCAACTGTTTTCCGGCAAAGATCAATCGCTGTTGGTCTGGAGGAATTCCTTCCTTGTCTTGAATTTTGGCTTTAACGTTTTCAATGGAGTCTGAAGATTCCACTTCCAATGTGATGGTTTTTCCAGTCAGAGTTTTCACAAAGATTTGCATCTTGAGTCTGAAAATTGAATAACTAATTAAGTACCTAATTTAATAAATTTTTCAATAAGATATTTAATAAGCTAAATTTAGATAATATTACTGTTAATAATACTTATAAATAGAAATAAACAGGTACTTAATACCAAAGTTTGAAATATAAGTTGTCCGGATTAACCGAATGTTCGGACTAGTGACTCTACTGTACATAGAAAAACAGAATAGTTATCTAGATATAATTATGATTAATTGAAGAAAAAATAGATTGTTCACCTATCTTATATTTGCCTTTAATGATTATATAATATATATATATATATATATTGGCTCAAGAAAATTTTGAAAACGTGAAAACAATTTTTTCTCAGTTAATTGTAAAATATAAATTTTATCAAACAAACTTAATTTTTAGGAAGTGACTATTTTCACGTCTTATGTTCTGATTGGTCATAATATTAATAAGAATATTTCTATATTATGATTTTACTACTGACTATATTTTATCATATCATATCCAATTTATTATTAATAATTTAAATTTAAACTCAGTTCAGTCAGCGACTAGTGATGAGACTAAGAGACTTAACAATTTTAAAGTAGTCTGTAAAATTTATTTGCTCTGCACTTATTATGTTATATATACCTAATATTGACTTTTTATAAGCAAGTTTCTATAACAAGATTGAAATGACAAATTACAGAACAATGAACACAATTGTAGTTGGGAACATGAAAAATTAGCATTGGCTATAGCCATTAATTCTCAACATTGTACTGTCATAATTATATTTGACATTATACATACATTATAAACATAATTTGTTTGTGCATTAAAAATAAATTGATAAAGAAAATAACTTTGAAATATGTTAAAATATGATGTACTTGATATTAGTTTAAAAAGGAATGGGCTTTTATTTTAATTTGATAACCACTTTAGAAAACTGCCACTTGGGGCATGACGGGCAGCGATCATTTTTCGTGCTCCCGACTATAGATAAATAATTGCTGTTGAAGCTCGCATTCTACAAGCTGTTAACGTCTTATCAGCTAGGTCGGGAATAACAAATTTTAACGACTAAAAAAGAGAAAGTTCACTGGCGACTTTCAATATTTTTTAAGTATTATTAGAAATACTTATAAATATAATAGTATGTTTGAATATAAATTTCAGATCTTATTATCAAAAGATAAAAATGTTATGAAATAAAAACTTCAAATATTTATAAATAGTTCTTATAATAACTTCAAAATTTGTTAATGATTTTGAAATTTATAAGAAATATGGTGTGTCTATTTTTAGTAGTAAATTTCACTTACCTATAAATAATAGTTTTGGAATTATTGCTAAATAACTAAACTGATTACTTAAAAATATTTATTTCAGTGTTCATAATATAACCATTTTTTTTCAAACAAATTTCCAATATTTTTATCAATATTACAACCAATCAGAGCATAGAAGGAACAAATAGATAAATAAATGTCAGTTGTGGAAGTATCCACTTCCTTTAAGTAAAATTGTCTTAAATAAACTTAAGCCAAGGTACCTTACACTACCGATTATAAATATTTACTTATAAGCCATTTAAAGTAGGTAAAAGTTCATTTTACACAAGACAAGAAAAATAAGTTCATAAAATTATTTTCAAAAATGTTTATACAATTAGATACCCCACAAAAAAATTAAATATTATCATACCAATCTGAATACTCGGAAAGTCCCTGAATTTTTATTTTAGTTGATTTTAGTAGACTATTTATTTATTTATTATTATTACGGAAAATAAATTCCAATTCCAATTACAATCAAATAATAAGACAGTGTGTGAAGTTGCGCTTAAAAATACAATAAAACTTTTAACAAATAATACGGTTATAGAAGTAATTAAAACAAAAGTAAAAAAACAAAAAAACAAAAGTAAATAAATAACCATTGTTAAATACAAGTAAGAAGTAATATACATAGTAGTCATGAAAGAATATATATTACATATTACAAAGACAATAGAAAACTTAGATATGGTAGTATGGAAGAGATCAATGTCATGCATTTTATTAAGGAGATTACCATCAGACATAAGAATATTAGCCAGAGAAAACATTAAATTAGTTTTCACCTTAGAAACGTAAAATATATTTTTAATCCTGGAATTAATTGAGTTAATTTTGAAAAATATCCGTTCGATAAGTTTAGCACAGTCTATACAGTTATTAAGCAGCTTAAATAAAAATTTAATATTTAGTAAAAAAAAATTTTCTATTCAGTGGAGGTATATTGAAAAAACTACTCACAGCATCATATTCAGAATGAGGAATTCTTTCTATACGAGATTTGTAAGACAAAAATCTTAAAAATTATTCTGCACTTTAGACAAACAACAAATTTGATCAAAATTATCAGATTTCCAAATTAATGAAGCATATTCCAAATTGGAACGAACTAATGAGAAGTATTAAGTCTTAAAAGCTAATACATCAGATTTATTAAGATTCATTCATTTATCAGATTTATTAAGATATTAGATATATTTAAACTTATTAACTTACATTTTCGAATTTATATTTATAAACGGCCGTGAATGAATAGAATAAAAAGGGAATAACTAATATTAAGATAATATTATAATTATGATCAGATATTTTATAAGTTGAAATAACGAAAAGATAAGTACAATAAATGCAAATATCGGATCATTAAAATGGAAAACTTTAAGTTACTATTTTTACATTGATATTAAGTATGTACCTACTACCTACATTATTTTATGAAAAGTACTCAAATTACTAAGATTTGAAAAATTATTATATTTTAGTACATTTCTTACTTTCTTGAGATATACAAGAAATTATTTATTGAATTATTAGGCGGAAGCCATAAGAGAATAGGTAGGTACATAGAATAAATTTTTGTTTTTCATAAATATTTTTGCTACTAAATAACAATTTGTTCAACAATTAAGTTAAAATACAATTTTAAATTTAGGACATGTGAATAAATACTATTTTATTTTAAATCTTATATAATTTAAAGTGTTCCGCAATTCGAAAAAGGTTGAGAACCATATATATAACATCCTAAAATAATACTACTTGTTTTCTCTAATTACCACCTTACTACCTATTAGGTATTAAGTAAGTGAGAAATTATGAAAAAATATGATTGTATTTGTTAGCATCTTTAATTACCTATCCAAGTTACATTATTCCAACAATGAAAAATTAAAAAAATTAAAATTGGTATAAGAAATGAAAAATAATACTTTAATCCAATTTTTTTCCAATATAAGAAACTAAAAGAAAGGGAGATGACTGTAGAAAATTGGAAAACTTACAAAGGCAACTACCTTCAATCATTGTTTTAAGACAAAGGAGAAGTTTTGACCTTGAATGGATGGATGATGCAATTAAAACACAAAAGAACAATGGTAATCCACCATCAATATTATGTAGAGTAATGAATAATAATTTAAATTTCGAGTAAAATGTCATTTTTTTCATCCATATATAAATTATAGAAGCTAACAAACTTCACAACGGCTTTTGCTCAGAGACTCGATTTTTCATAAGTACCTAAAATAAAACGTAATATGTGTAATATATTAATCGTATATAATTACCTTCAAATGTGTTTTCCACTTGAATTTTACTAAAAAAATTAATTTAAGGTTTCGTAAAAGACGAATTTACGAGTTATTTGCTCAGTTGTTAAATAACTATGGAAACTCTAATGAAAGATCGACAAACGAAATTAGTCAGCACAACAAGAGACTTGTTCAACAGCAACAATGGCGACGACTGTGCTGTGCTTATGTGAATATACGTTGTTGGTGATCATTCGATGCTCTGGTAACCTTCTTACAAAAAAGTGAAACGTCATCGACTTGAAATTAGAAGGACCGTCACCATTGGTGGAACACAAAAGAGATAAATGACCTTTTTAGAAAATCATCCAATAACCGTGTACGTTATGTGTTCAGTTCTACCATCATAAACTTAACTAAAAAACAGCTGATAGTTTATCAGTGCTACCTCCTACGTGTCTTTTTGACTCGATTTTGTTCTGTGACTCAACCACAATATTATTTTACATCGTAGATTCAACTTTCCAGATGAAGTTTCTTATCAAACTATATGATATCAACCTAATCAGCTTGTGAGTAATGTTAATTGTTAAGAGTGCTATACAAAAACAAACCCAGGTATAAAAAATATTTTTTTCTTATTCCAAAGAATAGTAAAGTTATAATGCAGAAAATAAGTCGCAAATTCAATGTCACAAAAATACGATTCTATTGTTAAAAAATACTTCTAGATGCGTTACGAATGTTCAACCTTTGGTGACAATAGTTCCGCCGATCGAAAATTTTGGTGTTTCTTGAATGTCTGTGCGACTCGCGGTAAACGTATTTTACAGAAATGGTACGGCGTTGTTGTGGTTCCGCCGTACCAATGATATTGGGTTGTTGGTGCGCACCCGTGTGGCACCAAGAAGCGTCCACACTCACGTCGTGAATCCCCTCGTCAAAAATCGTAGTCCACCCAGTTCTGGTTGGCAGAATCGATGGAACCTCGCCAGGAGGGCATTCGTCGACAATCTGCTGAGCCGAGTAACCAACTCATTGTCGGCCGACCTCCGTAGGCGTACGGCGAGACAGCTTATGTATGGAAACTCCAGACCATTTTTTGCACTTGTTGGAATGAGTCTGGCTTCTGGTAATGGTTTGCTTACTAATGATAATCAACTGGAAGGTGTTTGCTGGGAAATCAGAGTTTGTAAAATTATTGTTATATATTTGTTAAAAATTTATAATATACCAACATTTTACACTTTTTATTTTTTTATCTTTGTAGGAAGCAGTTGGTCGAATGCAAAAAAACTTGACAGTTGCTGAACGCTTGAATTTGAATCCAACTTTTGGTTTGAAACAGTTTGAATTAGGTTCAGTTATTGCTAAGGGAAATAATGCTGTTGTATATGAAGCACGAATAATAGAAGACAGAGGTAATTCTTATTTACATGAATATATTTAGCTGTATATTATGTCATACTTGATACGTACTAACAGAGTCCATAATAGATTATTTTTAGACAATAAATATAAATTTTCATTTTGCAGACCATAGTGATTTAAAACTAAAGCAAGAGTCATCAATTAAAACGTATCCATTGGCTATCAAAATGATGTTTAATTACGATGCTGAAAGTAATGCTATGTCAATATTACGTGCAATGAGTAGAGAAACTGTTCCATCTCGTTGTATACAGCCAAGTCCTTCAAAAAATGATCAGCATTGGCTTATTGGGTATTATGATTTTATGATTATTTTTAAAATAACTTCATTAACACATTGTATTGCTGATTGGCTGATCCTATAGTTAATTTGTAGATATATCTCATTAGAAACCCTATGTATAAAAAGAAAATCAATTACAAATGTATATATATAATTAATCACTATAAAGTTTATGATATATACAGGGTGTTCCACCAAAAGATTTGCTCAATATGATGTTTCTTAAAATAATGAAGATAATCTAATGATTTTTTTTTTTTATAAGACTCACAGAGAAAATGAATTCAAATATTTTAATATGATTAAATGATCTGGTAAAAAATTAATAAAAAATAATTTTTTATTTTAATGTTAAGATGTTTTATAGAGTTTATTTTTTGAAAATTTTGACGTTTCATTATTTGAATTTCATTGACCTTTTTTTTTTAGTTTTCACAAAATTATTATTTATCATTATTTGTGTGAATGATCAATTTCCCATGATATGTAACATAATAATAAGGAAAAGAAATCTGCGATTATTTGAATTAACCAACATTTGAGCTGTAACACTAACTTTAATCGCTTGTCAAAAATTATTTTTTGCTCCAGTTTTAATGAAAACACATAAAGAATATTGAAAATTTGATAATATTGGTCAATAGATTCTGATATTTCACAAGATTGACAATATAAAACTTGTTCAGCACTTTTGAAAGTTTCATTTAGAAATTCTTGGAAATAAAAACAAACTTAATTTTTTTGTGCATATGATTTGTTGTCATTTGATGAACACGTACGGAAATTCTACAATAATATAGAATATGTGTATTTATTTGTAAAATATTTCATTATTCTAAAACACCTAATTAATACTTTCATATATATATAACACCTAAAAATATTTATTTAAATAAAAATCTGTTCCCTACTTATATAAGTATGTTTGTTTAAAATGTTCAAGTCAATACCAACAAATAAAAATTTATTAAAAACCAAAAAATTTCTAGTACTTTTTTCTTATTAAATTGTTTTCTGTTCCCATTCTTAGTTTATAGTAGGATATAAAACTGATTAAGTGAAAAATAATTTTTTTTTTTTATAATAATATGCTATAATTTTAAAGTAAAATTACTTTCAATAAACTAAAGCTCCGCTCAGGATCGTTGTACTAAAGAAATGATTTATCATTTCTTTAAAATGTAACACACTCACCCGAAGAGCAAAGAATAATCATGGTGCGAAATATGTCTGGCTTTTTAATTAATAATTTTAAAAAAAATACAAAGGTAGTATCTGAGGGCGCTTTAACATTATGATATAAAATAACAATAACCACTTATAGTCTTCTACCACTCTTATGAACTACATTGTAATTACTTTTATACACCTTATATCTAATAAAACACCTTTGCTAGTTTTCTGAAAATAATGAATCAAAAAAATCTGTAAGTTATATATATGTATAATCAATTTAATTTTTACTGTTACAGTTATGATCAAAATTTAATTAAATTACCACCACATCCAAACATAGTTGTGATGCATTTGTGCTTTGCTGATTATGTACCAGATTTAATTGATTCACATTCATTATATCCTCAAGCACTACCAACTAGAATAAATCCTGATGGTTATGGTCGAAATATGAGTTTATTTTTAGTAATGAAAAGGTAAAATGTATTTGTGTATAAAAACTTAAGAAATGTTTTATTAAATTTCAGGTTTTTATTATTTAGGTATGACATGAGTTTGAAGCAATATTTGTCTAAAACATCATCACTCAAAATTAGAGATAGAATCCTTCTGCTTACACAACTATTAGAAGCTGTCACTCATATGTGTAATCAGAATATAGCGCATAGGTATAAACATATGATTTATTTTCATATTATATTTTATATTCTGAGTGGAGCGAAAAAGCTAAATTTTTTACAATGATTTTTATTTATTCATATTTTCTTTTTTATGTGGACACGTTTTTGTATATAAATAACTTTTTGAATCCCATTTTGCCTCTAGATGGTACTTTTAAACAGTCATTTTTCAAAATTATCAATAGTTTTCTCAAAATATGAGAAAATTACACAATATTTGATGAAAAAGACTTGGAAACTATCTTTTTTAATCCATATTTTATAAGAATTTAAATAAAGATGGTCAATAATATAAAAAATATTATGGCGCAGGAAAATTTTTCAAATGTGAAAAAAAAAAATTGGAAATTTTTTTCT
Source organism: Stegophylla sp. TES_Ste_2020 (assembly GCA_025469315.1). Lineage (NCBI taxonomy): Eukaryota > Metazoa > Arthropoda > Insecta > Hemiptera > Aphididae > Stegophylla > Stegophylla sp. TES_Ste_2020. The sequence goes on along the minus strand of JAIPRM010000235.1, from coordinate 11,331 downwards.
CAGTTAATAGTGAAATATAAAACTGGACGAGGCAAAAAAAAAATTGTTATAACAAACTTTATAATTTTTAAGTGAAATTGCCTTGAATAAACTGAAGCTATCCTCAGAATCGTCTTATTGAAGAAATGATTTATGGTTTTTTTTAAAATTCAATACACTTACAAATGTATACCACTCAGGAGCAAAGAATATTGAAGGTGCAAAGTGCGTCCTTTTTAAATCATGAAAATGTATTTTTAGGGATTTGAAGACTGACAATGTCTTATTAGACGTCTCTGAAGGGTATGATGTATGTCCTGCATTAGCAATTACAGATTTTGGTTGTTGTCTTTCTGATAAAGACAATGGCCTTAATCTTCCATATAAAACTGCCGATACTGATCGTGGAGGAAATATGGCATTGATGGCACCAGAGGTAAAAAAAAAAAAATAGTGTCATTAGTTTGCTTTAAAATGCATAACTCTTTCAGGTTGTCACTGCTCGACCGGGCACATTTGGATATATTGATTATACAAAAGCTGATGTATGGGCAGTTGGTGCAATGGCATATGAAATATTTTCTGGTAGTAACCCTTTTTATAGTTATGAAAGAGGTCAACCTCCATTATTGCTTAATGCGACATACAAGGAAGAAGATCTTCCAGCACTTGATAATGAAGTACCATTAGTTATTCAAAAAATAATTCATTCATTATTATACAGATCTACTTCTAAGGTAAAGTTTAAATAATTATATAAATTATATAAATTATTATGTATTTGTTGTCAGTTTTTTATTTTTTTAACAAGTGTATAAATTATGGTTTTTAGAGATTAGATGCATCATTTGCCGCTACAGTATGCCAATTATATCTATGGGCTCCATCATCTTGGTATACCAAATACGTTATGCCAACTAGCAATGAGGTATATTTAAAAAGTATAATTGAATAAAAATATTATGTAACTTTTTCAAATAAAACTGCAAAGTCTCTAATCAATACATATTAGTTTTCAATTACTTAAATGAACCTAGAAAGTAACCGGGTTCACTGATTCATCAAAATTCTCAGAAAAATAAATTTCATAAGATCTTAACATTTTTAAAACAATAAAATTAAAAAAATGATTGTTAATTTTTTTACCAAAACATAAAATTTAATTAAAACATTTGTAGTCATTTTATCTGAGAGTCTAATGAAAATAGAAAAACAAAATTGTATTATCTTCAACATCTCACGAGATATCACAATATCTAAATTCTTAGCAGAACATTGTACAGTGTTTATTTCAAGGGGGTGACCAGAGGGGACTACTCCCCCCTCCCCGGAAGAAAAATGTATACCCTCCGGGATATAACTATACATAATATACACTACATATACATATACACAATACAGGTTCCCTCGAAATGTACATAAACCCTGGAGAATAAGGTGTCTGAAATAAACACTAACTCTATATGTTTAATTAACATAACAGTATATAATATTAATATACTTCACATATAGGTACTTATCAACATGTACAGTAACACAATTATACACACCACAATATTGTATGTCCACATAATAAAAGAATGATTTACTAGCTGTAGTATCTTGACGTATTTTACTCATTATTGCTGATTTCTCATTCTAACTATACCTATTGTAATTTTGATTTACAATCATAAATGATGACCCTTGCAGGACCTAGCATTTTGCTTGTTCTAAGCAATATCTCATTCTAACCCATACTTATTGTAGTACTCTAATGTACTTAAAATAATCTGAAAAATATTTAATGATTTTGTATATATTATATATATATATATATATATTAATTTGGGTTCAAATGTATATTTTATTTTATAGGTGTTGCAATGGATGTTATGTTTAACAACAAAAGTTTTGTGTGAAGGTGGAGCTATGATGTCCACTTTAAATACTAAACAACGCACCTATACAGAGTACCAATTAATCACTACATTTTTGCATAGAGTTAAACTATACGAAATAAAAAATGCATTATATTGGATGCAGTCAGTTCAGCAAGAATAATATTTTTCAGTTTTTAATTATACAGTTGGTATTAGTCGAGTATAACATTTTGATAAAATATATTAAATCAAAATATGTACCGTCCTAATTAAAGTTTCTGTAAACAAATATATTTATTTTATTTTTATTAACTAATTTGTACATGTTATTTATTTTTGATAGATTTTACTTTTCATTATATGATAATATATGTTATTTTGTTTGTTCAATTTGTTGTAGTCTTTTTTTTTTAAATTTATTTTGCATCAATAATATGTATGGCCTATAGGTGTATTTTTTACTTTGCTTATACTTATATTTATTGTGAAACTGTATTTTCACTATGGGTCAAATGTTTTTAAAATTTTTATAAAGTATGCGTGTCACTTAGTAGTTGGTGAATGTTTCAAATTTCTTGTTCCATTATTCTTGAAAGTATGTTAAAAAAACTTAAATCAAATTAATGAAAATTCAAGTTATAGCATATTTCATAGTTTTTTTTTTTTTTTTTGTCAACTTTTCAGCAGTTCTTTCATACACTTGAAAAATTATTGAAAATATTGAAAAATGACCTAAAAATACTCACTAAATGCAATGTTTCTGACTGCAACTTTTGAACCAGCACGCCGGTTGGTATGCGTAAAAAAAAATGAATTGAAAATATAAAAAAATGCATAATATAATAATAAGACTTATAAACCATTATATTAGGTTGAATACTACGCCTACAACCAGCTTTATATTCTATTAATATAGCAAACAAAAAATTATGTCTAAACTAAGTAAGTACTCATAATATTCAATAAGTCATTTGGAATTAATAACACCATTCACCAAACAACCTTCAACCTTCTGCAACAAGCAACATAAGCAAAAAGAAATTCACAAAATATAAGGAAAATTTTAACTTAGTAAACATTGTGCAACGTATGAAAATTCAGGCCTTTAATCATTCTGCAAGAACTTAACACCTTTCTGAATTTTTTTTTTTTTAATTTATCTCATATAGCCATTAAAAATTCACAGAGTGCTTAAGTTATTTTTTTTTTATACATATACACTTTAGCTGTTTTTGTTCATCTCAATGAAAACGGTAATAACTAGGTAATTAGATGAAGATTATTACACAAATTTAGAAAAAAATATTCAGGAAACAGAATAGAGACGTCCTTACATAATCTATAAAAAGGTATATACCAATTGCATACAATTTATTCGTCACACGAACGATGTTTGGAATGAGGGGTGTTTTGACATCCAAAACACCCTTTGGTTACGCCAGGGCTTATATTAAGGATTTTTTAGAAGTGCGTATAACTTAAATTTCACCCCCACCAAAAAAAAAAAATCACCTTCTGTGGATTAAATGTGCGTGTTATTTAATACCAAAATACGAATAAAAAGGTATGCTAAAAAAATTTATTATTATGATCTTTGACTTTTAATAACATTTTTTATATTTTTTAACAAAATTTCAATGGGTACATCTAATTTATAAAATGAAATCCAGCGCCACGATCGTGGCGCGAGCTAAGTAAAAAAAAAAAATAACTGCACGGTGTGTGTATATCGAAGCAAGAGTTGCCCATTTAAACTGTGTAAAATACGGGTAAATTTGTTATACAACATAACTAATTTTCTAATGCATCAATAAACTCCAAGTAAACTCCAAAACATCAGAAATATTGTATAGAATGTGCTTTTGTAAAATTCATCAAAATCGTACGTTTAGAAATTATGTTATAAATGAAAAAGAGCGAACTTTTTAATGGAAATTTATATTAAATTCAAAATCGCGTTAGCCGTCGACCACCGACCGGTTTCCGCACTTGATTTCGTGTATGCCGCTTGAGGCCTAGGTGGGAGAAATTCAGTGCCCAGTGTCGGCAGGTCATACTCATAACCATGCATTAATTTCGTTATCTGTCGCCGAGCTTACTTCGTTGTTATCTTTAATCGTTAAAAATGTAGTAATTGCAAGAATTATTTTTTAAAATAAACAAAGTTTGATGAACAAAATATTACACAGCGGTCATTACACAAGAATAACAAAAAAATCTAATATTTGGTTTAGGTGTAATGATCTTATTTCTAATAAAAAAAGATGGCCACAGTGGTGGTAAAGACGTGTATATAATAATTCTAGAAAAACAAAACTAAAACAATTATAGAATGATTTAGATTAAATTAAAGATAAAAATTATATAAAAATTTTAAAAATACATTATCATTATCATTATAATTATTATTTGCATTGGTGATAAAAATTAGTGATATCACAACAAAAACCCTTCGTAAACTACGTGTAAAAATGGCTAAGTAAAAAAAAAATATTAGATCTTTAAGCACTATAAAGATGGTGATATCATGAATAAATGCTAAGTATATTGAATTTAAGTAAACGTATTTTGTTTTATTTATTTAGGTACTTGGCGAGGAATTATTTCTTAAAAGAAACAAAGTTTGATGAACAAAATAATTACATGGCGAAGGACTATTAAAATATAACTTATTATTATTTTAATAATATTATTATTAATATTTATATTATTCTAAATTTTCTTTTAAGAAATAATACCTCGCCAAGTAAATAAATTATTGAAACAAAATTTGTTTACTCAAATTCAATATACTTAGCATTTATTCATGATATCACATCTTTATAGTGCTTAAAGATCTAATATTTTTTTTTACTTAGCCATTCTTACACGTAGTTTACGAAGGGTTTTTGTTGTAATATAACTTTTAAATTACAGCTGCGCATTTCTTAAATTAGAGGTGCTTATTTTTCATTTAGAACTACGCAAAATGTGTTCAAACGCACGTTAAAATAAGCCCTGGGCTACGCGCCTGGTTAGGTGAGTAGCATCGACCTCTACGCCGTTCCTGCGGCATCGCTGCGTCCCGCCCAGTCGTTGCTGCTCGTTTGGTTGCCTGCAGTGTTATGAACTAAAATCTGTTCCATAATGCGGTGTATTTACGGTTTCTTGTAGAGCGGCGTGATTTTATATCGTTTATCAAAAGTACTTAGTACCTATTTTTTTTTCTATACAGATGTTCAACAATAATCAATATTATACAAAAATAATGTGACCATTTCGGTTCAACGTAAAGCGAGCGCCGCGGTTTGATTTGAAGATTTACTATAGTTTGAATGCTGAGAAGTAAAAACCAACGTTGTGCGAGCAATCCCAACGTATTTACACGCACTAATGATCATACATGACTTAATATTACTTTGCTTTATTTATCTTTACTTTACTTTAATTAATTTATTTTTATCCGATAAGTAAAGAAAAAAAAATTTTAAAGAAACGATAAATCATTTCTTCAGTAAAACGATTCTGAACAAAGGAAGTTAATAATATAAGAAAAAAAAAAAAATTTTCAAAAAATGTCCAAAATTTTTCACATTTTCATAATTTTCTTGCACCAAAATCTTTTTTATAGGATTTTCGATATATGTTTAAATTTTCATAAAATTCGGATCAAAAAATGATGGTTTCCGAGTCGTTTTTGTCAAATTTTGGGTAGTTTTTTCCAAAAAAAAAATTGAAGAATTGATAAATTCAAAAATAACTTCTCTAAAGTACAATCTAGATGCAAATCCGGTTTCAAAAAGTTATTGATCGAAACTTTTGGACAAGTATTTCTATACGAAAAGTTGTACACAGAAAAAAAATAATAATAAACATCATTGTAAGAACACTAGCTTCTTCACTTCATTCAGAATCTAAAAGTATAGAAAAGAAAGCCAAACATACCATAGATATTCTTCACTTCTCGGGTCAGATACACTTGGTGAGCGAGTAGAATTTTAAAGAAACGATAAATAATTTGTTCGATAAGACGATTCTGAACGAAGAAAGCTAATAATATAAAGAACAATAATTGTGTCGTTATTTTCAACACACCCACCAAGAATAACTGGCATAAAGAGCGAAGAATATCCGTGGCGCGAAGTATGCTTTCTTGTCTATACTTTGCTTTTTTTGGTCTTATTTTTAAATACAGAAAAAGGAAAAATAATTAATGAGAAAAAAAAGTGTTAGAAAAATGTCTAAAAATTTTTTTTTCACATTTTCTAAATTTTCTTGGGCCAAAATGTTTCTTATATTATTGTCAACTATATTTAAATTTTCATATTTTCACCTAAATATTTTTCCAAATTTTAAGTCCATATAATATTGTTTGAGTGCCAAATGTTTTCAACTTATAATTATAAATGATCTATAGTCTGTGCCTCGTATGAAAAATTATTTCAAAATTTAATCAAAATAAGTTATTAGGATTTTTCATCGATTTACTACAGAGTAGAGTCAGTGAGAACTAGCAATATTAAAACTATACATATTATCATGCGTTATATATATCCTTGGAAGGCGTCGACGTTAATGCATTACGTCATGTTTACAAAAAAAATAATAATAATAAAAAAATAAATAAATCACTAACATCTGTCATGACTACTATCTTCCCACAAGAGGGTCGTGAGACAGACCTCTCTGCAATCCTATGCAAGTGGTGTATGGAGGGGGAAGGGAATAAAATATCCCTTTGCTTTAACATACTTTTTATGTCAACATTTATGTGGTATAAAATTAAGTGTTGTGAATAGTAGTTCAGTATTTATGCTAGATATAGTTGACATCCGACCACAAAATATGCATTAATTTAACAGTTTTGAATATAAGTGAATCTCCAAACATTATTGAGTTCACTTAAATAAATTATTCATATTCATATTATTCATATATTTTGACTAAAATTTTTGAATAGGTACATGTATTTATAATCTATAATAATAGAAGTTATGTATCGTTAATTAGGTAATAAGTTTATGTATGTTTATTGAGTGCGGTGAATTCGTACTTTTCTGAAGGAATTTTAAGTATAGAAATACATAATAATAATTTTTTGCTTTCTAATTAGGTTTTAGATTCTGAGCGGAGCGAAGTACCTTATGATTTTATAATGATATCTATTTTATTTTTTTTCTCTTCCTGAGATCACTTTTTCGTATAGAAATACTTGTCCAAAAGTTTCGATCAGTTTCTATATAGATCCGAAACCACACCCAAATAATACTTTAAAAAGATCATTTTTTTAAATTTTTCCAAAAATGAAGAAAAATTGTCGAAAACTTGATAAAAAAACGGTAAAATAGGCTATTACCAGAATTTTCATAAAATTGAAAATTGTTTATTAAAGTTTTAACACCGTACATGCACTCACACACACACACATACACACACACACACTCTTATGTATAATAAAAAAATAAATGAGTAATCATTAAAACAAAAGCCGGACATTCTTCGCACGACGGGTGGGATTCTCTTGACGGGTGTATTGAATTTTAAAGAAACGATAAATCATTTCTTCAATAAAACGATTCTGAACGAAGGAAGTTAATAATATAAAAAATAAATGAGAAAGAAAAATGTCCAAAATTTTTTTTTCACATTTTCAAAATTTTCTTGCGCCAAAATTTTTTTTATACTATTTTTTATCTATGTTTAAATTTTCATATAGTTCGGATCAAAAAATGATGGTTTCCGAGTCGTTTTTGTCAAATTTTGGGTAGTTTTTTCCAAAAAAAAATTAAAGAATTGAGAAATTCAAAAAATGACCTCTCTAAAGTACAATCTAGAGGCAAATCCGATTTCAAAAAAATACTGATCGAAACTTTTGGACAAGTATTTCCATACGAAAAGTTGTACAGAGAAAAAAAAAGAAAAAAATGAACATCATTGTAAAAACACTAGCCTCTTCACTTCGTTCAGAATCTAAAATTTACTAAAAACGGCAAAATTTGCATAAACGAGATTTTTGTGTCAAACAAATTTCTACTTTAAATAGTTGTAAAAAAAAGATGAGTGAAGTTATGCTAAATTTTCATTTAATAATATCGAGAATTCTAAATTTTATGTGATAAAAATATAACAAAACACAAGGTAATTCCAAAATTCTATATTTATCCAAAAATTGGTCAAATTACATACATATCTGTATTACACTACTTACCTATTTTTATAAATGGGTGAAAATTTCAAGTTTCTAGTAATTGGGGTTACGGCTAAATTACTAAAATTAGTTTCATGAAAATCTCGTTTGCGGTGCATTTGACCGTTTTTGCTAAATTTTTCAGCAGTTTTTTTCTCGTTTTTGGAAAAGATATTGAGAATTTTGAAAAACAACCTGAAGTACTATAGCCTATAGGAGGAATGCGATTTCTAATCTAGAGGAACTTACTTTATGAAAAATGATTTGATGAAAAAAAAGTGTTTCTATACAAAAATGTGATATAATGAATAGACATAGTAGAGGCATTAAATTCTTTTAGAATCTAAAATATTTAAAAATCGCCCCTCCCTGAAAAATAGGGACAGGGACGCCCCTGAATAAGGTTTTATTTGTATGAAATATAATTATTATTATTTCCCATGGAATAATAGAAAACTGGCTTTTTTTTTATAGTGGTTTTCGTCCAGTGGTATGCAATCCCCTCCAGTTACGATAGAAACCGAAGTGACAGACACATAAAAACATGAGATGATCTTTATTTTTTGCTCAACACCAAAATATGTCAAAAAGATATAAATACTCTACTAGTAAAAGCCTTTTTAACTATCTGGTAAACTCTTAATCCGGCTCTACTCATATTCAGTAAAAGTCGAACAAATTTCAATTATTTTATACATCTGAACGATAATAATATTATTTTCCGCAGAATGGTAGGTAATATTAAAAATGTTGTATTTTTTTATGTATAGGGGGTCGAAGGAAGATTTTGAAAAAATCCGAAAACATTCATTTTACTTTGAACGTTATAATATAATAAAAAGATTAATTTCAAAATGTATTTCTGAGATTTGAGCAGGGAATATATTATGTGTTAGATGGTTAAATTATCAATATAAAGTTAATTTATGATGTCAAATGAATTTTAAAGATCCAACCACCCTAAATTAAATTCTATATACGCCATTGTCGCAAACACAATTTGTACCGGACCGGCTCAAGATGGCGTTGAACAATAATTCCGTGTAAGCGACTTAATATGCTTCATAAGCAACGTACATTTACGCTATACGCCCCGGTAGCTCACACCGCACACACGATCCGACCGCCATCGCCAGAGCGGGGTCTAATTAAAACCAAATGCTGGTGGCGGACGTGCTCCTCTGCGGCGCTGCTCAATGTCCCCCGCGACGACGACAGAGCTACCGCAGTAGTACTTACTTTCATGTAAATAATAATAATATCGTGAACGACGTAGCTGCGGTATTCATTACGTATGTAAATAATAATTTATAGTTAGTATGCATTTGATTATTTTTTTCTGATCGATCGCGCGGTATACGCTTAGGTGCAATGCCGAGATAAGGGGGGGAGGGGTGGGGACAAAGGTGACAGTTTCCCAGGGAGGCAAATATTTTAGGTTGGCAAATTTTTGAAGTCGAAACAAAAGAAAAAATTTTGTCGGGTTTTAGTTTATAGAATAATCTATAGGAATACCGTTAAATTAGGAGATAGTAAAAAGATATTTTTCATAAGTACTCTTATTCCGGCGTTGAAAAATATATTTTTTTCATATGGATGTATCTGTTTCCACATTAATTGTACACAAAAATTATATCATAACCTTAATATCGAGTATCTTAGTATCTACCTCGATTTTGAAACGATCATAGTGCCCAGAAATTATGCAAGTTTTGGAAATTTTATTACTTTATATCATCTGTTTAGAAGCTTAATTTTTTATTTATTGCTTTTTATATCCCCTTAATAAAAAGCATATTGAAAAAAAAATACTTTAATTTTTTTCCTTAATTTAATATTATTATGCCAGATTAAACTTAAATAGAAAGTATATTAAATCAAAATTGAATCATTTAGGAAAAAAAACTTTAAATTGAAATGTATAATAATTATTACATAAGTGTTATTTTTTTCAATAAACCCGTAGTGTACAATCTAGTATTATTTGATCTGTCGATCTGTGATTCTGGTACAAAATTTATAAAAATTAAGTCCCCAGGGAGGGGCAATTCACTAACCACCCACAATTTTCTACACATTTTAAAAATGAAAATTAAAATGTACTCATTGATGTACACGCGTGTTTCAGTTACGCGTTTTTATGTACACTTTATTTCTTTGTTATAATTTACATCGATAGAATTTTCGAAATGACAATAATCCAATGCAATTAAATTTTGGGTAAATAAATTATTTTTAATTTTAATTTTCACGTATTTTACTTTTTTATTTACATAGAAACTTCAACGAACGAATACACTTTAAAATAATAATTACATTTTAAGTTAAATTTTTTTTTTTAGTGTCAATTACTTTTAATGACCTATAGTAAAAACTGTGAAAAAATATGGCATTTTGATTTAGATTTCTAGAGCTTATTATAAGAATCGAATGCATATACATATTTTTGCGAAAGTACATATTAGGTAAATTTTGTATTAGATTAGTGTATATAAATCCGGGCTCAAATAAAAATAATTATAATAATATAACGATTTACGAATATTAAAAGCAAACCACTGCAGACTATACTTATAGTATGTAAACACTTCGGTTCGTTTTCGACTCGTTTAACGCACATATTATTATTATTATTATTTTGTTTTAACGATATGCTTATAGAGCGCACGGGGCAGACTTTATTTTTAACGGTCTTCCGATATCTTCCATATTTTATTGCGTTCTGTCCTGTCCCTTAATTAACTCACCGCGCCGCGCCGACGATGTTCGCTGCGGAACACACGTTAATATGCCTATATAATACGCACGGTGTGCATGAGTGTAGTACGTTCTTTGCGGTTTTAATGACGAATACCAGACATCTACGTTTTGTGTAGTATATATCCGATTTCAAATTAATTTTAAGTTGACATTGTGAGCACCGTTGCCTATATAAACAGAAACTCTTTACTTTTAAGCATTGTATTAACCTCGTGCATTCGTATGTACGAAACGAGTGTTATATTATTCATTCGTTCGCGCGAGAATCGTTTATTGATTTTTCTTACGTGGATTACTGATTAGATACACATTGTTTTTTGTGAAGTTTTAAGCGATTCTTACCAATGAATATGAATATTGACTTCGATATCGACAACAAATGCAGATTATTTTTCATAATGACATACATTATAATATTTTATAAATATTAAGTACCTACATTAATTAATCTATGATAATACATTATAATTTTAGATTCTGAACAAAGTGAAGAAGCTAGTGTTTTTACAATGATGTTTATTTTTTTTTTTTTCTGTTAACACTTTTTCGTATAGAAATACTTGT
>JAIPRM010000234.1:54443-68066 GCA_025469315.1 Stegophylla sp. TES_Ste_2020 | reverse complement strand
AAGAATTGAGAAATTCAAAAAATGACCTCTCTAAAGTACAATCTAGAGGCAAATCCGATTTCAAAAAGTTATTGATCGAAACTTTTGGACAAGTATTTCTATACGAAAAGTTGTACACAGAAAAAAAAAATAAACATCATTGTAAAAACACTAGCTTCTTTATTTCATTCAGAATCTAAAAAATGTTGGCAATTTTTTCCAACACTTTTTTTCTCATTAATTTTTTATTTATTTTCAGTAAAATTGTCATTTTTCCTTTTTTTATTTATTAGATAAAAAAAAAAAAAAAGTAAAATAAAATAAACCAAAGACATTGACAACAATTCCGGACATCCTTCGCGCCATTGGTATTCTTCGCTCATCCTCAGGTCAGATACCCTTGGTGGGTGTGTTGCAAATGACGATTATTTCTGTTCTTTATATTATTAACATACCTCGATCAGAATCGTATTAAGAAATATGATTATTTATATAGCTTCTTTAAAATTCAACACCCCCACAAAGAGTATCTGACCCGAGGAACGAAGAACGTCTCCCGCTTTCTTGTCTTTACTAATCTTTGATATATTTTTTTTTTTTCTGAACACAAATAATAATAAACAGTGAACTAAGTACCACTGAATACAGGTTTGACAGACAAATACATAAATATTTGTCAATAATATACAGGGAAAAAAATATGAAATCAGCATTAAAATCCGCACTTTACCAACGAGTATCTCTGACTTACAACAAATAATATCATTCGATTAATCCCATGATGAAATCAGTTGCGCGGTACGTAGAAACCGCATCGATTGACGTCAACTACAGACGATTGTTATTGTTTCCTCTTCCGCACTACTGCGCCGCGTAGCTAATTCGCGGGTGTGACTACTGATTTTTATTGGACTGAAATCCATCACAGGGACTCATAAAAAAAAAAACGTCTAATGAGTACCTTCATCACGCGCATGCGTCGTACTCGTCGACGAGATGAAATTATTTTATACGAGATTTAACGGTTAACACAACACAATTCGATAATATTTCTTAACGCATGACAATTAAAACGTGATTGTTGTGCCAATCGTGTACATGATATTGTGTTTTTTTATAATTTATAACCCGAGTCAAAGAAACACATTGCTCGTTTTTTTTTTTTTTTTTTTTGCAACGCAATCAAATGAGGTTTAATAAAAATCACAAATTGCCGATGGTTTAACTTTTAAGCTATAGACGATCGAGATTTGTTAAAAAGCAAAAAAATAAATAGCTAAAAGATTATAATGTCAAACAATATGTAAGAGTATAATATATATATAGGCACATAATATTATACACTTCAGTAGAGATATTATATTGATGCGTTTTTATGTATTACATAATATTTATGAGCGTGCTTGGGCACGACCAGAAATTCGAAATTTAGAATTTTAATACTTTATGCGAGTTAATGTTGTTGGAAGAAGAGGGTTGAAATGTTGAATGTTGAATTAACGAAAAATAATTATAAATATACATAGTAAAATTTACGTTATTAGATCACTATGAATATACAACGTATAAATAACAACATATCATGTGTAAGAGACGTACAGCTAATACACAAGTCCATATTTAAGGAAAGGCAAACTAGAAGATCTTAGAGAAAATTTTATGGGAAAGGAAAATTAAAAATAGAGTTTCATTCATGTACTACACACACACACATATATATATATATATATATAACGGGAAACACAATACTAATAAAATAATTGTAGAACTTTAAAAGAATAATTATTCACTGCTAATATTTTATAATTTATATTTTATCGTCCAAATTTTATCATCTGTGAAATGAACATATTTTCAAAAGGTAAAAATTATTATATCACCTAAACAGCTTTATAATTTTAATGATTATCAGTTTACTTTCGTAACGACATTTTTGTTTTATTCCTTGAAAAACTTTTATTGGTAAACTTCTACAAAACAACAATATTACAAATGGAATTCGCTGTTTTTGAAAAGATACTGTTGAGATTTTTAAAAAATAACGCAACTTGTACGAAACTTTCGGATAGCGTTTTTAAAACGCGAGAGGGTGTACGCAAAAAAATAAAATATACATGCTCTGCTCTCGGTATAGCGAATGCAAACGAAAATGTCAATAATACAACATTGAAAATAATATTTTACAAAATATCTAATTTAATCGATTGTATTGACATACTATCTGATATTTTAACTGTTTACGAACGCGGAGTTTACACACCACCGTTTTCCCCCATTACAGTAACTGCATGGTGGAGTTTACATAGGTGATTAACACCGATCAACGAAGTTAACACAACCGAATAAACATATTTAACGTCAAAAAAAAAAAAAACGAGAGTAGTGTTCTGTTGCGTTACAGCTCGCGGTTCCAGTGTATCAAAATCATAATGATGCGATAATGATTTACGAAAATTGTAAAAATTTCCAAAATTAAGAGGCGAATCGGCTTCAAGTGAAACAAAGGGATGGTTGTAGTGTGTAAGGAGTATTTAAAATTAATTAAATTCAAACGATAATGTGACCGAAAAATGTAAAAATCATAATCACGAAATTTATGTGGAAAAAAAAAATGCCAAACACAAATTGTGTCGAGCACAAATTTAACCGAAATTATTAAAATATAAAAACAAAATTATTTACTAAATTTTCCTTTGAATGGCGTCCACGTTTTTTGTAAGTTCTTCATTTTGATCTTATAGATTTTATAGATCATTGGCGTTCAACCTGCTTGTAATAATAATATTAAGGCACACGATCGTTCGCCAAAGAAACTTCCGTGACATGTCATAAATACAAAGCCATAATGGATAATATATTATCATAATTAGTAATACGAAATAAACGATAGGTATTTTTAAGGTGAACAAAAGTATCAAAAGAAATAGTGTTTCATTTACGAACCAATGTTTATTTTTTTACCAATAAATTAACAAGTTTGCGAAATTTTTCAACCTAACGCTTTTCGCACTATTTAAAATTCGCTGATCAAGGAAAACGATTTCATAAGATAGTTTTAAAAACGCAGTTTTTTTATGTCACGATAGATATTATGTTTCTAATAATTTTTTATCATGTCCTGCGGCGATAAAAACTTTTTTCAATGAAAACCCCATTTTTTACTCCGGATTTTCATTCGGATCATTTTTCTATGATATACTTGAATCGAAATTCGAACGAGTATTATTCGTATTAATCTTATTTAAATATTAAAGATAATAGTATTCTTAGGTACAACATTAATTAAAATAAATAAAATATTACTCGTTTGGATTCAGATTTCAAGGCATAGGAATTCTCGGAAAAATTACCAAAATAAAATGAAATTCCGCGGCGGAAAACATTTGGATTATCATTTGAAAAAAATAGTTTTTACCATTACAGTTATTACACTGTTAAGAAGGCACGAAAGAAAATGTTACGGAAAACATGGTTTTTAACGTAATCCAAATTTATGATTTTATAACGCCAAAAAAGAGGTAAACACGTTTAATGGTTCTCCTTGACTACGTTCAAAAATATAAGCTAGTCTTATACAGTAAATACGAAAAAAAAAAAAAAGAAAAAAAACGTTAATTTTACACTTCACACGTCTCTCGAATTTTGAAAAGGTTAATTTATTAATAGCAATATCGATTATTATCCCTTAGGTGTCCCAATTAGGACGAATAATCGACATTTTGCTTGCACAATCGTATGAAATACACCACGAGAGAACCACTGAAGTAAGTACCATAAATGCATAAAAATACATATTTCAAAATCACGACTAGATTTGTTCTTTATTATGTTGGACACAATACGCGGCAATCAATGCAACATGACGAAAGGTGCAATAAATGTTGTGTATTATTAAATTTAATTATTTACCCATCACTCGTAATTATATATTTTATTACTTCCGAAGATAACAAAATTCGATAATATTCAAAAAAAAATAAATAAAATTGGGTGTACTTCGCACGACGGGTGGTATTCTCTTGACGGGTGTATTGAATTTTAAAGAAACGATAAATCATTTCTTCAGTAAAACGATTCTCAACGAAGGAAGTTAATGATATAAGAAAAAAAAAATGTCCAAAATTTTTTTTCACATTTTCAAAATTTTCTCGCGCCAAAATCTTTTTTATAGGATTTTCTATCTATGTTTAAATTTTCATAAAATTCGGATCAAAACATGATGGTTTTCGAGTAGTTTTTGTCAAATTTTGGGTAGTTTTTTCCAAAAAAAATATTGAAGAATTGAGAAATTCAAAAAATGACCTGTCTAAAGTACAATCTAGAGGCGAATTGGGTTTCAAAAAGTTATTGATCGAAACTTTTGGACAAAAACATTAGCTTCTTCACTTCATTCAGAATCTAAAAAGAACTGAATATTAATATTGTGTTTCCGACAAACACCAATTTATCTTATCTCAATTAATTTACCATAAACACGAATGTTTTAATACGGTATAACACGTTATACCGTATTATGAGTATAAAGTAACTAAACACATAAAAAATAAATCTCAGTTTATATAACTGACAGATCAACCTGAATGCTTGTTATAATTTTTTTTTTTTTTTTTTTTTTTTTTTTTTTTTTTTATTAAACAAAACAAAACGCAAAAAAAATTGAACAGGAAAAAAAACAGACAAAAATCGAATTTCAATACACTCTTGTCAAAAATGCACAACATGTATTTGAGAAAACTGTCAACGTTAAACGAACGAAATTTTAACATGGATACCTAATATTTAAACAAAATGTAAAGTGAAGTAAATTAAATTAAAGCAAAGATAAGTACAGTGAAGACAAGAATACCGGAAACACTTCGCACCATGGGTATTCTTCGTCTTCGCTCCTCGATACGCTTAATGGATGTGTAGAATTTTAAAGAAACGATAAATCATTATTTCAAAAATGCGATTCTGAACAAAGTATGTTAATAATATAATGAACAATAAATAGTCTTGATTTTCAACACACCAAAAATCTGACCCAAAGAGTGAAGAATACCCATGGTACAAAGTATGTCCGGCTTTCTTGTCTGTACTTTACTATACTTCACTTTACTTATCTTTGTTTTAATTTAATTTTTTTTTTTTTTTATACAACAAATAAAGTAGAGAAAAAAGGCAATTTTCCAAAAAAATAAGAAATTTTTTTTGATGTATATAGTAAAGTAAAATAAAGCGAAGCGAAAATAAGTAAAGTATAGACAAAAGAGCCAGACATACTTTACACCACGGGTATTCTTCACTTCTTGGGTAAAATACTCTTGGTGGATGTTCAAAAAAAATGTTGTCATTAAAAAAAAAAAAAGATAGTCGCCGAGTTTCTTTTGTCAAATTTTTTATAGTTTTTCCCGAATTTCGAGAAAACGGGAACACGTGCATTGATGCGATGTTTCATTGTAAACGACACGTATAGTGACACGCTTCGCGCGTACTCGTGGTGAAAACGTTATGAATAAAAAAACATATTTTCATAAGAACGGAGGAAATTATTGAAAACAATGCGTCGATTTGTTAGTAATTTGTAGCAGACTGCTGTGAACACGAGTATATACGTTTTTCTAAACAAACAGGTAGCCTGGATAATATTTTGTATTGAACTGCGCATGTGAACTAGACGACTTTCATTGTAAATTAATTTTGAAAAAAAAAATAAAAATATATACCTACATAAATATATATATATATGATATAACAACTAAGCAAACAAAATGTAGAAACGCGTAGTAATCTCGTACGACAATGAATTCAGTTCAATGCCCGTAAACAGTATCCATCACAGTACGCCACGTGTTGGAGTGAACCCAAATCGAAATTATTTTACCAAGTGACGTATGGAATATTTCCAGAAAATCGTGCAGATTTTAAATGTAAACATTTAAATGAACTTGAGCCTGCATAATTTCAAGCGCAACGTCACCGCATTACAATACAATATATCTTTGTCCTGTTTTTCGCGCTCATATTATTACGATGGTAAATATTTTAGTTTTCAGAGTAATTTTACATTATTAATAATAATTATAAGCAGGAAATAAGTAATTTAGTTCCGAATAACCTCAAAAATAATGCTTGTTTCTGATTATTTTCGTTATAATATTGTTTTTAGATTTTTTAATTACAAACGAGTGTTGAAGGCAAATTACAAAAATAAACAGCTTTTTTTTATTTTTATGTTTTTGTTTTACCTTTTACGAGTCTGTAACGGAGCACGAGTGCCACTTTTCTTATCCCTTTTCGCAGCAAACAGATTGTATATAATATTGTATATCATTTTATACATCGTAAACCAAAGGCAACCCCACCACAAAAACATACACTATCCACTAACTATGCTTAATATTATATTAATTTGATACCAGGCATTGAAGATTCATTTTGAAATCATATTTTATATGATATTAATATAAAATTTTATATTAAGTGTTATTTTCAAAAACGCTAAACGAAAACAATTTTTTATGCGTTGATAAAAATTGAAAACGTCCTTGAAAAAATGACAAGAAAAAAAAAATCGTATATAAATCCAGGGAAGAACGAGACAATTTTTTTCGTACCGATTACGTTCCGAGATTTACCAAAGAGAATGTGAAGTTGGAAGTCACTATATCATATTATTATTATTATTATTATTATAGACAATATTGCTGCAGTAGTGCAGTTTACGACCAGGGATGGTGACTTTTGGTTTTTATGGTTTCGGTTCCCGATTTTTTTTTTTAAGGCTTCTCAGTTTCCAGAACGGGTTCTTTTCGGTTCGTCTCGTATACCAACACGATAAAACATTGTAATTGAGAAGTCACGCGGTTGAATCGGCATTCTCCAGCAAAAGAGGTTTGATTCGGTGAAGTTAATGAATAAATGACGATTAACGTTGACTAAGAGAAGGTAAAAAGAACGTTATTGATCGCGCCGTAGTACTACCGTATCGAATGGCGAAAATCGAAGGATAGAATGACGACGTGGTGAAACGAATAAAATACACGAGTCTGAATTATATGAAATTAAAGAGGCGGAAAAAAAAAGCCGGACATACTTCGCACGACGGGTGGGGGATTCTCTTGAGACGGGTGTATTTAATTTTAAAGAAACGATAAATCATTTTTTTAATAAAACGATTCTGAACGAGGCAAGTTAATAAAATACAAAAAAAAAAAATGTTAGAAAAATGTCCAAATTTTTTTTTTCACATTTTCAACATTTTCTTGCGCCAAAATCTTTCTTACGTGATTTTCTATCTACGTTTAAATTTTCATAAAATAGGTTGTCCGGTCAATCAACTTTTATGAAATAGCAATAATATAATATTATATATGCAAATATTTTACTGTACTACGAATAATAATTAATCAATTATTGTACGAATATATACGATATAATATTTACAGACGTTAGTGTAATCTTTCTACGCAAAATAATAATAATAAATATAAACGTAAGAGATTAGGTAGGGATTCAAAGTCCCTCCGATGTGTTAGGAAAGTTTATGAATATTTACTCCACTTCGGTGATTCGTTCTGTTCTGTATACGACCGGAAACGGTGACACGTTAATCCTCGGTCAAAAACAGGTTTACTACACTTGTTCACCTCACAAATCGGATTTTTTAATAAAAAATTTATTTAAATTTTAAACTGTTATAGTTGTGTTGTGTTCCAGTAGTTTGATAATTTTCAAGGCGTTTCTATTGAGAATTTCGAAAAACAACCTCTGAAAAGTATCATATTACATAGACAAATTTCAATTCTAAAAGTTACTGTTCGAAACTTTTGAACAAATATTTCTATGCGAAAAAGTGATTACGGAAAAAAAAAATAAATAAATAAACATCGTTGCGAAAACACTAGCTTCTTCGCGCCTCCACTCAGAATTTAAAAAAAGGTTAGGAACCACTGCTAATAGACATTAAAATAAAACGATAATAAAAACGATTACTGCTTTATCGTTGTTCCTAACGGTCGGTCGCCGCCGCCGTTATGAATCTTTTCGCAGAATAAAAATGTACCGCAATAAGCGGAGCGTGTTACTTATACGGCAATAAAAATAATAATTAATACGAGCTCGACAGCTTTAAAAGCTACAGTCAAAGAGAATAGAATAATTTTCATAATGTTTTTGACCTTAATTATTTCGAAATAAATTATTGAAAAGTAATATTGCAGGGCCCCGAATAGGTTATTCGAAATTCGAACGCGCGGTGCGTAAACGTGTTTACACACAAACGTAACGTGTCTATGATTTTAGACATTTTTTTTATTAATTGAAATACCTGATTATTCATATATATATTACGCGCCAGTGATGTCCAAATCCGTAGAGGGCACGTCCAAGGGCAACCGTCCGATGGGAATCCGGCGGGGCGAAAAACGATTACAGACCAATGTTACCCAGATTCGTTTATTTTTCAATCGTTAATGTATTTGAAAAATGATAATTATACACAAAAAGAATATTATACCCTGTCGAAAATAATTATTCTCACAATATACGTCATGTAACAGTAATTAAATAATAATAATTAAATAATAATAATTATTATCGTACAATAAAATTCGTAGTAATTTTTTGAAAAACCTAATCGAATTTAAAATAAATACTCACAGGTATTATAAGAATATTTATCCACTTCATCACACAAATCGTTGTAGCGATTTTATTTTATACTTTCCCAGTCAATAGTTTTGCTTCGAGTCGGACGTATGCGCTAACGACATTGATACACAAACGTTTTTTTTAGTCAAGAGGGGGACAAGCGTCATAATATGAAAATATTTAATCGATAAGTTTTAATATAATAATATTTGTATATTTCATTAAACACTTCAGTCTTCGGACGAGTAACGGAATTTTTATAAATTGCAACACGCATAAAACTTTGGTAAATTTATAGTACGAGTTCAAAAATATGTATATTTAATAATTGATGGTAAAAACTACAGATGAAAATCGACACATGAATCCATTCTAATGGGATTTGATCGCAAAACTAATACGCTAAGTAATGAACACGTGTGAAACTCTGTTTGCGACGTTATAAATCACAAAAATCAAAAAAATATCAACACTTTATCATTATTTTTAAGATATTATAGATTTATAACGATATGAGATATAATGATTATATAAATTTAAAATATTATCTTAAAGATATTAATTAAAAATTAAATATGCATAACTCGTCAATTATTCGCCATATCTTTCAAGTTTTAAATTTACCTAAAACAGTAAAATTTTTAATGAAGTAAATTTATACTTTTTGTTGTTATAGCACAATGATGACGTGTAAAATAAATGGGATAATAATTTATGAATGATATATATTTGCGGCTGGTTGCTTTTTCGGGTTCATTTCTACTTAACTTTAACGTTAAAGAGTGAAAAAAAAAACATGAAAAAAGCAAATTTGATCTCGCGCGGCCCGTAACGAGATTAATAACAACTAAGTACTGAGAGTACGTGTGTCATGCACCCCCCCCCCAAACTTTGAGGTATCACAATTTTCACGACGTTATTACTACCCCCTAAGTAAATAATATAAAATAAAAGGTCAAAATTGCAACGATACATTCGTTTTCGCTTTGAATTGTTTAATATTTAGATAGGTAGTTTTGTTTTGAAAAACTCTATCATTTTCGTCGTTCAGCCTTGAAAATTATCGATACAAACTTTTTTTAATTTTATGGGGAGGAAGAGGAGATTAACACGACTGCTCAATCTAAAATCAAGTGTCGGACGATGTTCGCGCACTGGTGACGAGCAGAGCAGGCTAGAGATTCGTTTCGAGATTGGCGTCTATTCTGGGGACTAACGATTGCGTTTTAATAACATGTTTATATTATGGCTATTACTCTACAATTTTTATATTTTCATAAATTATTTTGTGTTCAGACCAGTCAAGAGTTTTGACCTGAACGTATTCGTTTAAATTTATATTTAATTACATTCAAATTAACCAATTTTATTCACTATTAATATATAAGCAGTATATTATACTAGTAATATTATATTAGCAGCGATCGCTACGTCATTATCGAACCACGTTTCGGTAATGAATAAAATATGTTTACTAAAATTTGTTGTTCTGGTGTCTGTACGCATGTGTTTTTAATATATATATATGTTGGAAACTTTGTTGGCAACATTCTATCATATTTTATCCACAACAATGTTTCTTGTTTTCTTTTTGGTCTAGGCAGACGAAATTAACCATTTTACAATGATTAGAAATTCCTACAATCGACATTCCTGCATGAACACGACCAAATATCTGTCCACGAACCGTTGTGAATTGTATCTCACAAAATGTTACTAGTTTGCAGCAGTGATTTAAAATTAATAATAATGTTACCATTTTCTTTTTTTTTTTTTTTTTCATGTATAATTTAAAACACTTATAAGTAGGGCCCGGAAGTTCATGCATTTGCATGTTTTTACTGAGTGCATTAAAAAGTTGCTGGATGAACTACAAATTTGAACCACGATCTAACGATTTCAAAAATGAAATTTTATTTTGCATATTTTCGCATATTTTGAGGTTTTTTTACATAAATATGCATATTTCAAGATAAAATTGTATTTAACTGCATTTTATTGCATTTTACTTGTGATATATACAATTTTTTATTAATATTTCATGAAAATGTCGGGCTTTGAGCTTATTTCAAAATATATTTGTTTAAAAGTTTGTCTTTATAAGAACGTCACCAATTTAAAATAGAAACATGTTTAAAATTATATTAACTACTTTCATAATTTATTATTTTTTATTATTTAATTGTAATTAAAACCTTAATCGTCATATGCTCGAATACTCCTCTGACACAACAGATCCGAAGAACTATTATTTGTGAAAGAATTCAACAGGTAATTCTAAGTATGTATTCATAATAATATGATTTAATAATTGTTGCGAATTATTTTTACCAAAAACGAAACTAATTTAACCTTTTTTTTTAAAAAAAAAAAATAAATAAATAAATGCATATTTAGCACATATTTTAGCGATTTTAAGTGCATATTTCGATAGTTTTTAGTGCATGAACTTCCGGGCCCTACTTATAAGGTTTATAAGCTTTTAATGATGAAAAACTATCTATTTACTATTCATTGTCCGTGAGATTTTTTTGATTTTTCTAATTGACTTATTGGTTGTAAAAAAAAAATATTTTTCATAAAAACATAATTTCATTAGAAAGGCTTATTACGTATTCAATACAGTGTCCCACGAGAATCATTTATTGCGATATGACTACTGTCCAAATCAAATTTTGTTTTTCACTTTTTGTTTTAAAAAACTCACGGCGACAAGGAATACAAATATCACATATTAATGAAATAGTAAAAAAAATTCAGAATCTAAAAATTGATAAATAAATTATACTAAAAATGACAAGTCATTTTATACATATACATGATTTGATTCAACATTTTATTTCCATTGATTGCGTGGTTTTTTAGTTTCCATATAAACGGTGCATTTTATCAATTAATATCGTTGTTCGTAATGGAATGTTTTAAAATTATCTCGTTTTTCTGATAAGGCTGAATTATGGACTATGAATATTAAATAATTCCATAGAGTACCTAAAAAGAATATTCTTATTATTCTATAATACACAATTTTTCCGCAAACTAATGAAGATGAAACATTTTGAGAGAAATAAACTCTATAAATGGTCAATCTCTAAATTTTTCAAAAATAAAAAATATGTTTCTTAGCTTTTGTACACACTAAAGCAGGGATTCTCAAACTGTGGTACGCCTACCCCTTGGGGGTGCTCGAAATTTTTTAAGGGGTACGAGTGTGGCCAACAAACCTTTAAATTAAAATAGAGGAAAAAAACACTAAAATCTATAAGTACCTTTCTCACTATTTCTTTGAAAATAAGCGATATTAGTTTTTAAAATTTTTTGTGGATCAGTTTTTAATAACTTAATCTTAATGGAATAAAAATGTATGTAGGTATTTAAAAAATTTTCAAATAGATTTTAGTTTAGTAACTAAGAAGGGGTACCCAAAAAAATTTATTTGTAAAAAGGGGTACAGTGTTCATAAAACTTTGAGAATCCCTGCACTAAAGCATTGAATTCAATTGAAAAATTATTTTTATTAATAATTCGTATTCCTTGTCTTATCATTATGTCAGGGGATATCGAACGTCGACTTGCTTAATAGCAAATCAAAATCGTTACGTCTGGATTAGAATTTCAACAATCGTTATCGAGTTTCTAGGGGATTAGGTATTAGAGAAATGAAGGCAATATTTCAGAGATAAGGTTTCATACGGCGTTTTAAAAATTTATGTATACACGCAGGCAATGTAAAAGTGGGTATTTCAAAACGGAAAAAACAATAAAACTATCCCTTGGCACACATACTATTTGCGTGTTAGATAAAATGTAGTGTAAGCAGGTGTAACGTCACAATGTTTACAATTAAACCGGGGGCGGGTTAGATCGGGTCGTCATCGATTCGTTACACGGTTTACCGCCAAAACGGTCGTCGCCGTTATTTCGACAAATGAAAATATCATTTTTGTGTTGAACGTTCCTTTCTTTGGAATTTCGAATTTAAATAATTTCGGATAATATTCGAACGAAAATCATTACGAATAAACCGATAGATTGGAAATAAAAAATAATTATGTAACGAAAAAAACGTATATAATTGCATAAAACTTGGGTTTTTTTTTGTGCAGTGATAATGCGTTTTGATTGAACCGAACGCCGAAGTTTTCACCGGGGCGCTTGAAAATTATGGATAAAAATGAAAATATAAAATCGAGTGCTTGCTTACTTACCTACGACGATATTAATCGATCCGATTTGTTGTCGCCTGTATAGAAACAATTTTCGTCTTCGGAGCGTAGCGACAAAAACAAAATATTCGTGCCGGACTCCACGGGGAATCGGTTCCCGGACACACTACGCAATAATATTATATAATATAATATATATATATATATATTGGCGGACACGAACACACACACACACACACCGCCCCACCGACTACTTGTTGCGGGCGGATCGAGTGAAAAATCGGAAACGAAAACCACGTGTCCGGCCGGCCGACGAAAATATTTTGTCGTCGAACGAAATTCGAAATCGAAATAATAATAATTATTTCTCGCGAAAACTAATTAATAGTGTCAACGGATTCGATTAGATAATATCGAAAAATATCGAAAAATATTATACGCGTATAAAATGCAATAACCGCGCGCGCGTTCTCGGCCGAATATACGAGATAATGTAACGCGTCGTCGTCGTCGTCGTCGTCGTCGACCGGCTTCACGCGTGTGTTACGCGAGATATATAGGTAGAGGGGCGCTCGGGCCAGGAAGCCGACCGACGACGCCGTGACGGCGGCGGCGTTTTGACCCCCACCCCCCTCCCACCACCACGCGTGATGTTTTCGTACGGTGCCGATTTTATTATACCCCCGTCCGTCCGTCCTTCCTTCTTCTTCGTCCTTTTTAATATACAGTAAAACCTCTCTAAAACGGAATCGTTTGGGACCAAACATTTTTCCGTTATAAAGAGTTTTCCGTCATAGAGAGGTAGAAAAAAAATTTAGTTTCAAGATTGTATGTAGGTATGTGTTAA
>JAIPRM010000234.1:20928-54343 GCA_025469315.1 Stegophylla sp. TES_Ste_2020 | reverse complement strand
TACTGAAGAAATGATTTATCGTTTCTTTAAAATTTAATACGCCCGTCAAGAGAATACCACCCGTCGTGCGAAGTATGTCCGGCTTTTTTTTTTTATATTCTGAACGAAGTAAAGAAGCTGGTGGTTTTACAATAATGTTTATTATTTTTTTTTTTTTCTGTAAACACTTTTTCGTATGGAAATACTTGTTCAAAAGTTTCGACCAGCAATTTTTTTAAACCAAAGTTTCCTCAAGTTGATACTTTAAAGAGGTCAATTTTTGAATTTTTCAATTCATCAATTTTTTGGGGGGATAAACTACCAAAAATTTGACCAAAAAGACTAGGAAACCATCATTTTTTGATCCAAACTTTATGGATCCAAACTTTCTTTGCTCTTCGGGTTAGATACTCTTGGTTGGTGTGTTCAAAATTACAACTATTATTGTTCTTTCCATAATTGATTTTCTTCGTTCAAAATCGTATAATCGAAGAAATGAATTATCGTTTCTTTAAAATTCTATACGCCCACCAAGAGTATCTGATCCGAGAAGTTTTGGAATACCTGTGGTACGAAATATGTACTGCTTTCTCGTCTATACTTTACTTATCTTTGCTTTACTTCAATTTCTTCTAATAAAATAGCGTCGCGTTTAAATCTAATATAAATATTGTTTACATATGGTCGTTATTATAAATAAATTCACACAGATAGACACAAAAGTCTCTGCAATTTTAAAGGGAAAACTGATTAAATTATGGTCTCGAAATTAACTTCAATAACATGCCTGTTTTCGTCGAGTTAAAGACGACAAGTAAGCAATAATTCCAACAAAGAAAAAAAAATTGTATTCAGGAATTTATGAATAGTGATAAAAAAAAAAAAAACATACTACCGCATGCCTGCGTTTTAATACAGTTCTTGATAAAAAAAAATTGATGTTTCAGCAAATTATCGAAACTTATTGAAAAAAAAAAGTAATAATAATTTAGAGGATAACGATAACGATTTCTATTCAATGCATAATATAATAGAATGTCATACTAAGGGACAGATAAACAACACACGTGGCAACGTAAATAATTTATGTGAACCTTATTCTTAAAAATTTTAAATTGCAATATCAGGTATTATATGAGTTCTGCTTCAAAAGATTATTCTTCCTGTTCTTCGTGTTATGTTACGACACAACGACACCCAATTTATGTAAAAACATTCATTTTTATACAATGATATTGTAATATATTATTACACTCATAACAAGACGGGAAAGAGCCCCAGGGCCGTAATTAAACTATAAGATATATAGACCCAGGGGCGTTCCTAGGGAGGGTTTTTTGTGGGTATTAACTCCCCTTCGCCGCCCGGAAATGTTATAGAGTTTAGAAAAAAAAAATTATTGCTTAATATTTGTATACAGTTCGAGTGTAACATTCGCCTGCAATTGAAACAAACATTCACCGAAATTATTTATCTTGTCCGTTGCTGTTTTTTAGATAGAAAATCCTTTAATAATTATTTTTAGTTTATTGAAGAACCTTTTAACTCCAGTAAAAGTTAAAGAATAACAATAATACTATTGGAGTGTTCACTTCTGTAAAATCACAAAAAGCTAAATTAATTATCCACTTACTAAATATTATTGAATTACGTTTTTGATCATTTCCAATTTACCAGAAAACCTTTCGAGTTTTGAAAATTTAGATTTTTTTTTTTTTTTCATTTCAATTACCACGCCCACTTGATTAAAGCTCAAGAAAGTAAATTTATATTTGGATGCCCTAGTGCGTGGCGAAATTTTACATAAGCAATACGTTTTTTTAACTCGTCTCCCTCCGTACCTACGCCTAAATCATTTGGAAAAAATAATTACTCAATAAAACTACCTACAATTATTAAATTAAATTTCTCCAAGTAAATTAATACCAAATTATTCAAAATGTGTGTACTCTGCGCGTATGCCATTTACTATTGATTATTATAATATTATAAAATATTTTCATGATGAAACATAAGTCTCGATATTATAATAAAGGAAAATTAGATACAACTATCTAATTGGCATTGTTCGCTATTATTTGTATTATCTTTATAATTTAACGCCATATATAATTTTAAATCTTATTAACTTATACTCGAAAAAATTATAGCAATTACTAATTTAAATGCTAACATCACATTTAAGAGACGCTTTTCGAAGGTCATAGTGCAACCTACTAACTGTTGAAAAATAGCGGGAAATTCAACAGTCTGAAATCTCCGAATAAACCTCAATTTTTCGTACGGTTAAATAATAATGAATATTATTATAGTTTTCACTTTCCTATAATAGACAAAAATGCTGACAAAAACTTCTGCTAATTTCGACACATAGCTCGAGAGACTTAAATCGCAAACAACGATAGTAATAACTAAGAAGTATCGAGGCACAAACTGGAAATAGAAGTGGAGCTCATTAGGAAATTTAAAATGAAAAATTGTAAATCACATAATCAAGAGGGGCTCCACACTCACCGCTTCTATTCTTCACTAATATATAAATATGTAACTTAATTTTTAACTGTATTCTTTAAATTTTTCGATTATGTAAAACAATTTCTCTGCGTAAGTAGAGTTTTTAATATAATAGTTTTCTAATAACATATTCAATACACGATATACAACTAATAAACCCATTTAAATGCAATTAAAAATATTGATAATAGTCATTATAATAAATATATAATGCCTTTGATATTTACTCCCTTAATTTATAATAATAATTAAAATAAAAAAAACAGGTTTTTATGTACCACGTTTATAAACCGACTAAAAATTATAAAATAATTAATTATCGTGGCCTCATTAAAATTCCTGACCTCATAAAGATCATCCTGAAATTTTGTGATTACGAATTTACAATAGGTATGAAAATACTTTTAAGATTTAAATTGAAAACATTGGGTGAATCAGCTTTCATAACGATAAATTATTATTCTTACACATCTTACTCTTAGGTCTTTACACACCTTACTATTATCTGTTGCATGCGCTTTACGTTTTTGTTTAAAAATCATAAAAGTATTTTCATATTTATTATTAATTCACAATCACAAATTTTCACGACAATCTTTAATGGGGTTAGAATTCTGTATGGGGGCTAGGATAAATTATTTTATAATATTTAGTATTTTATAATATTTACGTTTAAATCGTTATTTTCCACTTTTTAATTTTTGAATGTTTCAAAATGGGGCACCCGGAACGCATACTCCGCCCTTGCCCCGGCCTTGGTAAATTAGACATCTACTGCTGTTGTAGTCAGGAGCGTATTTAAGGGAGGGCTAAGTCCCTCAAAAGAGTAGTTATAGCCCCCTCCTCAAATTGCAATAAATAAACGCTATTCGTATAGATAAATAGTGTCATTAACTACGAATTATATAGTCAGACATCATTTCAGCCCTCCCTGAACAACAATCCTAAATCCTTAATATTTTGGTATTTATTTTGTATAAACATTTCGTATTTCGCGGCGACCACAATATAACGCTGTGTAGTTAAATGTTTGTCCGTCAGACCGCGCTATATATTTCAATATATTATATTTCTATTTGTTACATTTTTAGATTCTGAACGAAGCGAAGAAGTTTATGTTTTTACAATCATGTTTATTTTTTTATTCTTATTTTTTTTTTATTTTTTTTTTTTCTGTGAACACTTTTTCGTATGGATCTACTTGTCCAAAAGTCTCGATCAGTAACTTTTTGAAATCCGATTTTCTCTAGTTAATACTTTAAAAAGGTCGTTTTCGAATATCTTCAATTCTTTTTTTTTTTTTGTTAAAAACCTACCCAAAA
The DNA here is from genome assembly GCA_025469315.1 of Stegophylla sp. TES_Ste_2020. NCBI lineage: Eukaryota > Metazoa > Arthropoda > Insecta > Hemiptera > Aphididae > Stegophylla > Stegophylla sp. TES_Ste_2020. Next base: position 50,528 of record JAIPRM010000234.1, on the reverse strand, counting down.
TTTGACAAAAAGACCCGAAAACCATTATTTTTTTATCCAAACTTTATGAAAATTTAAATATAGATAAACAATAATATAGGAAAAAAAATTGACGCAAAAAAATTTTGGACAAATTTTTTCTCTTTGAATATTTTTCCCTTTATTTATTAAGTAAAAAAAAAAAAAAAAAAAAAGTAAAGTAAATTGAAGTAAACCAAAGCAAAATAAAATAAAGTATAGTAAAGGCTTCTTTCTGGCTTTCTTAGCCAGACATAGTTCGCACCACGGATATTCTTCATTTCTTCATTTCGGATCAGATACTCTTGGTGGGTGTGTTAAAAATGGCGACTATTAATTTTTATCATCGAGCGCCCAATGGGCATAGAATTCTCTATGCTATTATATAACTTCCTTCGTTTAAAATTGTATTATCGAAGAAATGATACATATTTTCTTTAAAATTCTACACTTTTTCACGGGGGAGAGGTGTGGACAAAATTAATTCGAGGGGGAAAATGACGTATAGGGTGCTCCTCGGAAATTGTCACGCTCATGACGAGCAAAAAATCAAATCGTTCAAATCTTACGCACGACTAATATTCGACAATATAGTAACGATTTTAATGCGATAATTGTCGATTTCGATCTACACATAAGCTCCGGCAGTTATTTATTTTTATTTATTTATTTATTGTCAATATACAATTACATTCGATTATTTAAACAATTAAACATTTTCATTTTGACGCCGCCCCAAAAGCGTAGCTTGTGGTGGATGCAACAAGTTCGGGAAAAACAAATCATAAAAAATCTAGATAAAAATAACAAAAATAAAATAGTTTAAATTTAGAACAAAGAGAGAGAGAAAGAATACAATTTTATAATGTAACAAGATTTAAACTTGAATAATTATTTACATATTTATTAAAGATGTATTTGTTTATATATAATTTAAAATTTATATTAAGCATACCACCACATAATCTAGTTGTAGCACGACGTTGATGTTATTCCACTAATTTCCAGTCTCAGAAAATCGCACAACATGTCTTCGTCGTTCTACAAAAAGTCCAAACGGCGCGTGTTGTACAAAAACGGTGACTTCAACATCGTCCTGGCCAACATATCCAAGCTCCGGCGGCGCTACATGCGCGACCTGTTCACCACGCTGGTGGACGCCAGATGGCGCTGGACGCTGTTCGTGTTCTGCATGAGTTTCCTGCTCAGTTGGTTCTTCTGCGGCGTCGTCTGGTACCTGATCGCCTACACGCACGGCGACCTGTTGCCCGAGAACATCACCAGCCCCAATTGGTCGCCGTGCGTGATCAACATGCAAACGTTCGTGGCCAGCTTCCTGTTCAGCGTGGAGACGCAACACACCACCGGCTTCGGGTACCGCATGGTGACCGAGGAGTGTCCCGAGGCCATTGTGTTCTTCTGCTTCCAGAGCATCGCGGGACTCATGATCCAGGTGCATCCCCACTCGTCGACACGTGGCGTAATAGGATCGCGTCACTCGTGTACAGAGTGTCTGAAATTAAAAAGGGGGGGGGGAAAAAAAGGACTTTTTGTAAATATTTGTTACTTGAGACACGCAGTGGCGTATTTTCAAATTTTTCTTGGGTGGGGGGGGGATGGTCGAAACAGTTACAGTGTGTTTAATCGAGATCGTAAATTATAAGGGGTCCACTCATTAACTCGCAATTAGGGCGTTTTCAGGGGCTAAATCTAAGACCCCTCCACCCCGCCGTATCCATTTAACTCATTTAAATTTTTTTACATATTTTAACATTCAAGTTATTTATAATTTTTAATTAAAGTATATATTATATTATATAGCAGCGTTTCTCAACCGGGGGTCGCGTAGCTCATAAATAATAAAACGCTGATTTATAAAATAAACCTTTTTATTGAAAAGAAAAAAAATACTTAAAACAATAGCTGAATAAACAGCTAATGGAAATTCCCAACAACCCGAGACATAAAGTTTACCTATACCTGTGACAAGTTTAAATATTACTACACATAATATTATGTATGAATTAATATTCGAAATAGTATGCCTATATCCAATTTCGTTTGGTTAATGATAGAATATTTTTATTGTTCAAATTCGTACCTAATATAGATAGGGGGGGGGGGGGTCGCGAAGTGATTGGCCATATTTTATACCTATTTCGGAAGTTGCGACACTAAAAAGGTCGAGAAACGATAATATATATATATATATATATATATATATACGTAGTATATGTCTACGATTTGTCTCGAGTTTAGTTTTAGTGAATTTTTGGGAAAATATATGAGGGTATGGGGATTGTCATATTTTGACTTAACGCGCGCGTTTGCATTCTCACAGGCGTTCATGGTGGGCATAGTTTTCGCCAAAATGGCTCGGCCGAAACAGCGCAGTCAGACGCTGATATTCAGCAAGAACGCGGTGATATGTCGACGCGACGGATATCTGTGTTTCATGTTCCGCGTCGGCGACATGAGAGTCAAATCGCACTTGATCGGGGCGACCATCAGGACGCGGTTGATCCGATCTCGCGTGACGCCCGAGGGAGAGACGTTATCGCCGCACGTCACCCATTTGAAAGTGAGTGCGTTGAAAAACAGTTAACATATTTTCATCAATATTATTATTCAGTAGCCGTTTATTTATTCCCTTTTTGTAAATTATATGAAATAATTGACGAGCGCAACTCGACTGCTGCTCGTTTTTTTTTTTATTTTTTTTTTATTTCATTTTCAAATTCATATGACCATGTAAGTGGTATATTTTGGGGGCTTAGTCCCCACCCGCCCGGCGGGTGTCGTTCACTTCCACTTCCACTGCCCTCCACGGATTTTATTTTTTATTTTAATTAAGCCCCCGAAATATACTACTTCTGTCCGTATTCTCGCAAACTTAACCGTTAAAATTGCCCACAAAAATAACTAACAGTGTACATTTTTATGACGATAAAGCGTGACAACTGACAATAATAATATTGTAGGGAAAAATTAACGTTATAAAATAATAATCATTATCTCGTTCGTTTGAGACAATAAAATTGTCGTTTTCGTTAAGTATTCACGATAATAATAAAATGCGCGAGCGACCATGACTACGACGACATGATTGTCATGATACTCATCTGTCGTTCGTCAAACGATTCAAAAAAAAAAAAAAAAAGAAAATTTTCCATTACCGAGAAAATGTTGAAAACGTGAAAATAAATTTAGGATTAAATTTTTTAACACTTTTTTTTTTTCTCATTAATTATTTTTTCCTATTCTTTATTCATTAGACAAAAAAAAAAATGTATATTATAGTAAAGTGTAGACAAGAAAGCTCTTCGGGTCAAATACACTTGACGGGCATGTTGAAAAAAAAAAAAAATGAGTAATTATAATTGAGGGGTCTAGTTTCAAAATGTACAAACTCCAATTTTTGTGAAAAATGAGATAAATATATGTAGTTTTTAGCGCTGAATCCGAATAACTCACTATTTTCGATCAAAATGGTCAAACTCCAATGTATTTTTAAACTTGAAAATTAGGTTTTGTTTCAAAACGTACAATCTCCTTTGACTAACATGTTTCTGTTTATAGTTTGTGTTGCAATTAATTTATTTATTATTATTATTATTTTGTTGGAGAAGATACAATATGCGAATATGTTAAAAATAAATAAATATTGCAGTTTAATATTTTGACTTGTTTATTAATCTTAAATATTTTTTATTTTTATGTTTTTAAATATCACTTTTTAAATAAATAAAGTAACTATGATTTATAATTATTAAAGTTTTTAGTTTTTTGTAAACCTTAAAAAGTTTAAACTAAATAAAAAATGAATATGGAATCTTAGAGTCTTGAAGTTATTTTCAAAGTGAACAATCTCCGATTGTTAGCTTCATACTGTACAATCTCCAAACAAAATCTTGTCAAAACCCAGACAAAATTTTGTCGTTTTAAGTAGAATTCTTGAAAATCATTTTTGTAAAACTATATATAAATAATTGTAAAAAATCGGTATAGAGAAAAAACGTTTTTTGATAAATCTATTAATTTTTTTTTTGTATTCTGAAAATTTAGCAAACACGGAGATTGTACACTTTGAAACCAGGCCCCTCGATTGTTGTTTATATGCTGAACTTCATTCGATCAAAATCGTCCCGTTGAATAATATTTCCTTTAAAAATTTTACACGTCCGCCAAAACCTGACACGAGGAGCGAAATACGTATGTCCGGCTTTCGTGTCTATGCTTTGCTCTACTTTTTCGCTTCGTATTTACGTATTGTGGCCAAACACGGGGAGGGCCCATGACCCCTAACCAACTTCCCCCCCGCCGCCGGTGTACACTAAAACACTACAACACCCTTCGTCGGTTAGGCTGCGATACCCCTCTCCCCGTTCCGCCAAATAACGCCGCCGCCGCCGCCGCCGCCGCCGCCTCCGCCGCCACTCGCGCGTACTCAACTCGTGACTTTTTTGCCGAAACCCTACAGCAGTTGTTAACGCCCCCCACGTTTCGCACCCAGATGACGGTGGACGAGTACGACGAACAGGTGTTCCTCATGTGGCCCGCGCTCGTCGTGCACCGCATCGACCGGCAGAGCCCGATGTACGGGCTGAGCGCCGCGGACCTGCTCAACGAACGGTTCGAGGTGGTCGTCGTGCTGGAGGGCACGACCGAATCGACGGGACAGACGGCGCAGGCGCGCACGTCGTACGTCGCGTCCGAGGTGCTGTGGGGTCACCGGTTCCGGCCGCTGGTCAAGTACTGCAAGACGAAGCTGGTGTACGAGGTGGACTACTCGCTGTTCCACGACGTGATCAAGGTGGACACGCCGCTGTGCAGCGCCCGCGACCTGGAGACTTATCTGGCCATCACTGACGATCAGCAGCATCATCAGCAGCAGCAGAAGCAGCAGCAGCAGCAGCAGCAGCAGCAGCAGCAGCAACCGCGCAACGGCGGGGTAGCCATGGCTGTCGGATGAGTAGGTCCCCTCTCCCGGTCTCCGTCTCTTGTTTTCTCCTCTCTCTCTCTCCCTTTCTCCCCTTTACGGCCGATCGACATTTGTTTTGGCGTTTTGGTTTTTTTCCTTCGATTTCATCTCGTAAACCAATGAACACCATTTTCCGTTAGAGATCACTACGGAGAACTAAGACGAAACGTAACTGGTTATTTATAACAATATTTGAGCCCCTCGACAGCTGACCTTCAGAAAAATTGCAGAAAAATTTGCTCTATCAACGATAAACATTTATGTGACTGTAAGTGACATTGGTGTAAAGAGTAAGCTCTTTTTTTTTCCATATTCAGTACCATTCAGTACAATAATAAATTGTTTTACATCACCTTATTCCAGATGATCAAATTATGCAAATCTTAAAACGAAAATTACTGAAATTCATCAAATATTATATTTTCAAAACTTTTTTTTTTACGTTCCTGAATAATTCTCAGAACATTGCTTACGCCCTTTTATCTATTAAAGCACGAATTCTGTCGGTTATTCGCGGTATTAATTTTTCTTTTTTGAAAATTTCCGTCTTTGAAACTTCCGGTTTACCGTAACGTCGATTTTTTTTTTCATTTTAACTGAGGCTGTGAATTTGTAGGAAAGTGCAATTTTTTTTTGGTGATTATGAAACATAGCTTTGTAAGTACTTTGAATTATGTAATAACAAATCCATGTATGAAACTTTTATTTTGCATTTTTTTGCATTTTTTGACGTTTTAAATTTTTTAGGTCATTTTTTTGCATTTTTAAGTCATATTTTCCTTTTTTAGTTTATTATTCGGTATTTTTAATTAAATTTCGTCAAAATACATCTTTCAAAAACCTTTTTTTGTTTTATACAGGCTGTATATACGTCAAATTAAAAAAAAAAAAAAATTAAATGTTTCTAATGAATAGCATTATATAAAATTCAAATTCAACTAATAAATTTATTTATTTTTTTATTAAATAAACATATTTTTAAGCAAGTAAAATTCATTTTACTAATGTAGTAACGTATATAACATCCTATAATATCAATATAAATATAAAAGTTAAATTAAAACTATTTTCAGTGCATTTTATACTACAATTATTGGCATTTTATATTGCATTTTTTGCACTTTAAGTGCATATTTCATAGCATTTTTTTGACATTTTCAATGCATTTTTTAAGGATTTTTAGTGCATTAAATTCACAGCCCTAATTTTAACAGACCGCGTATTCTTACCCTGACCTATCCCCTCGAATAATCGAAAGCCGATACTCACAGTCGATGCGCGAGTATTCTCGTGTACCTTAAGGATCACGGTGACAAATTCGATTTTCCGTTCCATACAAATCCACAAATCCTTATTAGCGCCTTGCCACTGACCACTGTCGTGCTCCTTCCTCGCCACTGACATACAATCGTAATAGTTTGTAACAATGCATTGTATCGAGTATTTCAATTAAAAATGTCGCATTATTTATTTATAATTTTATTGTATTTATGTCATATTTTTTTTTTATTTTTTTTTATTTGTACCGCACTCAAGTACGGATTTATTTTTATTTATTTATTTTTTTTTGTGCACGCTTACTGTACTGAAATTTAAAATTGTATTCTGATAAATATATCCAATCGCACTCATTCGGACTTTTCGCGATTTCCTTTTTTGCAAATTATAAGTGATATTTAGTTTGCGATTTTTATGCAAAGTTTCTTAGGAAGTGAGTTGAGTTAGGGAAATGTAAAAACAAAATGTATTCTACTACTGAAATTTTTTCGCGAAAATGATGAAACCTTCCATTTAAGTACGTATTTATTGAAATCACGTGCCTATATTATATTATATTTAGTAGAATAATACGCGTGAAAATGATTTGTGAAAAGTATAAGGGATGAGACTAGAGTCATCTATAAGCTATATATTTTCTCAAGCTTATAATTTTGTGACGATTTTTTAATTACTACATACCTACATTTATACTACCTACGAGGTTCTAGTCTTATAGATGACTCAGCAGAACGGCTTCAAAGATTTGTTCGTAATCGTTATTCGAAATAAAAGAAAACACAAAGAACATGGCTAAAACACGAGTAAAATGTTTATAGGAACTTTGATAAAAAAGGCGTTAGCAAAAAAAAATTTGTAAAAAATACATAAATTATATTATCAGTGTTTCTCAACCTGGGGGCCGCGACCCCTTGATAGTCATTAACTAATTATTTAACGTCGCCAACATATTTAAATCAATACAGAATAATTCAAAGGTAATTAATCCATCGTAAAATCATGTGAGAATAATAATATGCTCATTGTATCATATTATATTGTGTTGTATATCATTGTCAAATTCAAAAGAGATATAACAAAAGATTTGAAAAAACATCAAAACTATATGTCGATTTTGGTTGAAACTCAAAACCTTATAATGAGTATCATAACTCAACTGAAGCTTAGCATCACTAAAAACGTTTAGTCAATTATCAACTACTTATTTATGTGAAATGACAGTCCCCCTCTGACTGGTTTATGAACACATCTCTGCCTCCGTTTTTCAACTGTTTTTTCAAAATTTGGCAAAAACTACCCAAAATTTATCGAAAAAAGACTCTGAAACTATCTTTAATTAATCCAAATTTTATGAAAATTTAAACATAAATACGTAGACAATAACATGAAAAATATTTTGAACATTTTTTTGTCATTTAATTTCTTTTCTTTTCTTTGATTATTAGATAAAAAAAAAAGTAAAGTGTCGACAAGAAATCCAGACATACTTCGGCACCACGGATATTCTTCGATCTTCGGGTCAGATACTCTTGGTGGGTGTGTTGAAAATTACGACTATATTATTGTTCTATATTTGATAGACTTCCTGCGTTCAGAATCGTATTATTGAAGGAATGATTTATCGTTTCTTTAAAATTCTACTCGCCCACCAAGAGTATCTGACCCAGGCTTGGATCCAAGGTGGCCAAGGGGCAATCGCCTCCTCCGTACAGACTACTAGGATGTTTTCAAAAAACTGAGGTAAAGTCGACATATTTCGCGCTATGGGTATTCTTAACATTTCAGATGGAATACCTCTTGGTGGATGTATGGAATTTTAAAGAAATGATAAGTAATTTCATCAATAAATCGTTTCGATTCTGAGCAGAGCTTCAGTAAATATATAGGTATATTAATAATTGCCAGTATTATATTCAGTATGTTCAAAAATATGATTACAACAATTTAAACCGAGATTAGCCCCATCCCCACCGTAAATGTGTTCTGGATCCGCGTCTGATCTGACACGAGGAGCGAAGAATACTCGTGGTGCGAAGTGCGTCTGGCTTGCTCGCCTATACTTCATTTATCTTTGTTTTACTTTACTTTTTAGTGGATTTTTTCCTCGATTATTTCTTACTATCGCTGCAGTTTTATAGTAACGATCAACAATGTATGTATTATACGATAACGAAAACGCCTACGCATTATCATAATACAAACGCGCTTATAATACAGACTTACAAAATTATTAAATTGTTTCCCATCGGCGGCGGCGTTTGGCAACCGCCCCGGTGCACACACAACCGGAATCTCGTAACGATAATATTACTTTTAAATCGAGGCGCGGTCTGCAGCACGGAACGCGATCGTCTTTTAAGGCGAATAAGCACGTGCGAGAGATCGTGTACACGTACACACACTTGCAGTAAGAATAATTTAATAATTGTTACAGAGTGCCTACAGGTGTGTTGTTGCGAACAGTCAGACACGTGGTAACAGTAATAGTAGTTATACGGGCCTTGTGCATTTCCGCCCGACGACGACCAACGAGCAACAACATCGTATAAATCTCGGCGTGTTTCGCAATATAAAAAATAAAACTGTTACACGTAACATAGCTGCCCACACGTGAAAATCACTGAACAACGCGAACGAGAGCCTGGAATGTGCTCCAGGCGAGTGTGTCAGTCGAATTCGCGAAACACAGCCGCGAACATTCGAAAATTATTCGAAAAACAAAATCCTTGCGTATACTACTAGAATAACTCTTAAGTTAGGGAGGGATGACGTCATATTCGTCCTACTCATATTTTTGAACGTGCTGCCCGGTTATTTTTATTAAGTCCCAATCGGAACAAAAAAATAATAACACTTGTTTCGTGAAATAAATCTCATACTTGAAAAATTGTGCAAGTACTTACCTCCGTTGTTTTAAATTTTAATAAGAGTTTCAGAATTTTATCTTTAACAAATAACAGTTCGTTCAAAAAATATGTTAAAAGGTCAATATAATAATAAAATCGAAAAACCTATTATATATATAAGTAGGGTTACCATACGTCCGGATTTCAAACACCCATCCGGATTGTAGTCCGGATTTTACAAAGGTAAACGGAAAACACGGCCATTTTGGTCAAAAAAGTTACGTTAGGTGTCAGATCTGAGGTGTTACACTGCGCATTATAAATTATATAATTTAGATTTTTCCCGGAATGCTTTGTGTTACACTCTATATAAATTTATCATTATTAATTTAGGTATAAATGGTGTATATGTATTTCTATTTTTGATATTATTTTTACACTGGACGCCATAACAAGCAATGACCCAAAAGTAAAATTGTGTACACGAAATAACAATATTTTTTATTTGCATTAATCCTTATTGAGTATCCCTGATTTTATGCCCCTTCTCCCTAAAAAGAACTTTTGTGTCCGGATTAGGTATAAACACACTATGATAACCCAATAAGTTATATAGGTATATAAAAAAATAAAATAAATAAAATTCAATGTATAGTTACTATATTATAAATTAATATACCTAAAATATAAAATAAGTATATAAAATAAAACTTAGCCTGGAGTATTATTAAAATTTTTTTTTTTTTATTATTAACGATCGGTTTCGGTTTTAAAAATTATCTTCAGGTTAAGAAAGTATAGACAGTGAATAGAAAAAGATTTAAATAAGGCATAAAATGTAAAATTTTTTTAAAAAAATGATAGTTTTACATAGAGAATATAATAAGAGATATTGTTTCAAATAAACGGAGTGTACTTAGATGTGTTAAAAAGTAAATTCTATATGTGTTTCTAATTATTATCTAAAATATATTAAAATATATTATATTATTTTTATAATCTGTTTGAATATTTAAGATATTATCAAAATCATTTTTCTTTATTTCATTGTGTACATATATAACTCTTATAATACATAATTAATGTAGGTATTAATTATTTTTATAATTATATATATATATATATATATATATATAAGGTTTTTTTATTTTAAATGTTTACACTGAAAGGTGTAATAATAAATAACTGAACTGGTTTGGTATCAAACTTTTCGCAAACAGTATCAACTATCTACAGCAAAATAATAATAATGTTTATTTGTCACCAATTAATAAATATAATATACTATAAGAGTACAAGTTTAGTTAAATTTTGGTTTTCTTTTGCAAAAGCAAAAACTTGTGCTGAAAAGAAAGCTTGAAATAATTCTCTGTCAAAACGTTTCTCGATTTTCACACGACCTTAGCCATTCGAAAAAAAAGTATTGAAATTCGTTCAGCAAAATATTGGCTAAATATTTATGCACCTTCCTACTTCAATGATCAAAAAAGGTGATCATGAAATTATTTAAAAATCTCTTACATATTATACAGTGGCGACTTGTTGCTTAGAGCGACAACCCTTTCTAAAATAAAACCAGACATAAACAATTCACAGGATTTTATTATAACGAAAAGAAGTGCTTAGACCCTTATATAGTACTCTACGTATTTACATAATTTAACTCAAAATAAAAATTTCAACTGTCAAGTGTTAAGAAAAAATCGAAATGTACAGTACACCAAAATTTCATATTTAGCCCACGTCGGTCAAAATTTTGTTTTTAAATGTTATCAAGACGTCTGTACTGCAATATTATTGATAATTAGAGAAAATTACAATTCTATATCATCATTTTTTTATTTATTTTTATTTTTTTTTTTTTGAGTAGCCGTCAAATAACTAAAATCGTTTTTGGTGAAATACAAATTCTATTTTATGGCACATTTTACCATTTGACTAAAATTTTCTAAGCATAAGAAAACGCTATTGACGATATTAAAAAATAATAATCTGATCAAAGTAGCAATAATAATAGGTAATTTATCATCTAAAATAAATTTTAGTTCTATTTTTTTCAAAATAATTTATCCTTAATTTCTGGTAGACACGAAATGAATAATATCAACTAAGAAATTATGGTACAATAAAACAAGGTGGAAGTTTTGCTCCTCGGACAAGTTATTATTTTGAATGATGATTGGATGATTAATTATAAAAATCGGGTGTTATTCATGTACCAACTACCTAAATATTGTCATTAAAAACAATATTATTCGGTGAAATGAACCTGAGCAAAGCTCATTGTTATTCTTCTGTGATAAATAGTAAGTGTTCAAAAACCTATATATAAATTCTGATTAGTTTTTATTGACTATAATATAGGTAATAGTTAAATTGTCTTTTATTTTTATGGACGACTATAATTTTGTATTTAGTAAAAGAAATTAAAAATGTTAGGTAAAACAACTGTTTCCAACTAATGAGTGTTTTAATTCTAAAGGAAAATATATCGTTTTTTAATAAATAATGGCAAATTGATTTTAGACAAACATTTATAAAAATTGAAAATTTTAATTTTGAGAAAAAGATCTGCTATTTTCACATTTTAAGAATAATTCACCTTTAGTTTATCGTTATTTTACTTGCTAATACCTCATTATATATATATATATATATATATATAATAGGATTTAAAACAAAAAATTTAAATAAAACTATGATAATTTAACAATGAATCTAAAGTATCTAGAATAATAATTTAATGAAGAATTGAATTACGTACACGCATCACATTAAAGTTTTATAGTCCAAGTAATATATTGAGATATTATCTATGAATATCACTGGTTTTCAGGATAATAATTTTTTTTTTTTTTACCTTATTCCGGTTCTGTTGTATATTAATAAAACACTTAATTATTTAAGTACAAAAAAAAAAAAATAATAAAAAAATAGACTGTTAAAAATGGCGGTTGGAAGAAAGTTTTATTTAAAATAAATGTGAAAATTTACAACTCACCAAATGTCACTTAAAATATTAGAATAAATATCGAATTAAAATAATATACTTATGACATGGAAACATAATTTTATATATAATTACACAATTATTATTGCAAAATTTCATTAGTTACATATTAAGAAATATATAAATCATCTGTTAAAAAAAAAAAAAAAAAATGTTAACGTAATGACTTCTATGTGTATGGCAAACTCAAAATGTTTAAAAATACAAATAATGAAATTAACAATTATTATTATTGTTTAACAAAATTAATATAATTAAAAAAGACTGGAGATCTTTTAAAAAATAATAATTGTTGTTGTAAGCAACTCGGACGAATATCGAACCGAGTTTAGTCGTTTATGTTCATGTCAATCACTAAAATATCTATCAATATATAATAATAATAATAATAATAATAAAAAAAAATAAAAATATTGGCCTAAAATCCATATTTTATAAAATCCTTTAATTATTATCATTTAGCGCGTTAAAAACTAGAAATTATTTCATTTGATCTGCAAATGAATAAGAGGTACATAGTACACACAATACATAATAAATATATATATTATACAACACGATGCATAATTTAAAAATTGTACAAAATAAAATAATAATCGTAAGAAAAAAAAAAAAAAATTCCTAAACACTAAATCAAACAGAGATAACATTATATTAGTTTAAAAAAAATATATATATATATATAGATTTTTTTTTTGTATTTGTTATAATTTTTTTTTTTTTTTTTTTTGTTTTGTTTTGAGCAATTTAGGTGGAATATCAGCTGTCTGTCGAATACCGTACAGTAGTAATATTGTTAATATTATAATATTATAATAATATGAGCTTAGTAAAAGCGTGTCTTTATAATAAATATTATTATTAGTAATAGATATTATCGTTTTAGGATCGTTTTACGGATGTGGCGAGTGACTAACAAAAGCCTCGTTTTAATAATAAATACGATCGTAAAACAATAGGCGTCCAACAAAGGGCCAGTTATGGTTTTACAAAAGAATACAAATAAAAAATATGCTTAGATTTTTTTTTTTTTTTGGGTCGAGTATTTTATTTTACGGCCGGACGCTATAATATAATAATAATATGATGGTGTTAAAATCGGAAAGAGAAACAAAAAAATATATGAATACGGTCCAATGACCGGCTGCTGCAGACCGATCTCTAGTAATTGTAGTGGCCGGCGTATTGCTGTTGTTGTTGTTGTCCGTGGTAGTAGGGTCCGGACGGATAAGCGTTGGGCGCCGGGTATCCGGCGTAAGCGTACTGTTGTTTTTGCGGATACACTGTGAAAAAAAAGAAAAAAAAGATACGTAAGTAAAATTTTTTTTTTTTTTTTTAAGTGAATAGGTACTTCGCACCTCGGGTGGTGTGCAACAGTGGCGGCGCGAACAAATTTCGTTTGTGGGACGGCAATATTTATTTTAACCAGCCCACCCAATTAAGTATAGATAAAATTTGGGGTGTTGCCAAAAATTACTTTTGCCGCTAAAAATGAGGAGAAATTTGATAGGACAGTTATAATTAATCAAAATAATTACGCTTATAAAACATTTATTACCAACTTAAAGTATCTAAAACCCTAAATTATTTATAAATCATAAAATTCAAGCCACCTTAGTACCCACCAATTCTAAGTTTGAGACACATGTCCCAAAAAACAATCTGTCGCACCACCCCTGGACTGTGGAATACTCTTGGCGGGCGTGTTGAATTTTAAAGAAACGATAAATCGTTTTCGTTCGATAAAACGACTCTGAGCGCAGCTTCAACTAATTCCATTGCAATAATTATCGGTTTTGAAACGTTGAACTCAGAAAAGCTGCGACCGAAAATTATTTTGGTTACATACAGCACACACAAAAAGCGAGAAATTTCCGATATTTTGAAAATGTTGTACTTAACTCAAATGCGATCAAATGTTTTTTGAAATTTTTATGAAGTATTCTCTTAACTATTTTTAGTCGTTAGTGAAAATTTCAAGTTTCTAACTACATTATTTTTGAAGTTGTGTTAAAAAAACAATTATCAATTTTACGAAAATTCCGGTAATATCATATTTTGCCGTTCTTTTTTTGTCGATTTTTCAATAGATTTTCCGCGTTTTTTCAAAAAAAAAAAAAAAATATTGAGAAATTTGAAAAATGACCTTGTAAAAAGTACCATCTGAGTGTCGTTTCGGATCTACAGAGGTTCTGGTCTACAATTCTCGACGATTATTTCTGTATGAAAAGTGGATAAAAATAGACATCGTCGTAAAATCATATTAAGCTTCTTCGCTACGCTCAGTGTCTAAAATATTCGAATGTCTACGTATATATATGAACAATACCGATGTTTATTGCGCAGCGATTTCACGAACACGCGGCGATTATCATAATTATAATATTATTATTCCAGTCGGAGTGATTTACATACTGAGTGCATATTCCGTGATTAATCAAATATTTACAACAATGTTTGATAAATAATTAATTAAAATACACACGAATTATATTATATAGATATATATGGGTTAGGTACGCGCCCGGTAATCTGCGACGACGGAGGTCGAGAAAGTCGCGTGTGCGATAGTAGGTTTGAAAAAGTTTGGATAAATTTTCGGCCCAAGGTCGATGCGGCCTGCACACGATCCCCGTCCGAAATAATCACGTTGTTATTTCAATAATATTTTATTATATTCCGACCTACGCGCGATTTTCTAATAGTAATAAATTGCTTTCATGTGTTGTTTTCTCTCGTTCGTTTTTCCCCCCGTCGACGGTGTTCGCGCACGACGCGACCTTGGAATATTATTATTTTTGAAAAAAACGAGTGCTAAAAACACTTCCTTCAAACCGTCAAGCCGTCAAGCACTCCGTCGTTTTTATTATGTATTTAGCCGGTACCCGTAGGGTCATATTTAAGGGGGAGGGGCAACAGACCCCTGTTGACCCGGCCAACTGATTATGAGGGAGTGGCTATTTTTTTTTTTTTTTTTTTTTATTCACAATAATATCAAAACATTATTCCGTCGTAATATTATTTTATTAATTATGTTTTTTTTTTTTTTTTTATCGTGCCCCACTTAACCTTTTATTATCTATTATTGAGAAATTTGAATGAGATAATTTTATAGCACTAGCTCTATGCTTTGTCGTTGAAACGAACGTCTAGAGCACATAGGCGCAATTATAAGGGGGCTTAAGGAACTTACCCCTTCCCCCAGAATTTTTGAGAATTATATAAGGTCAATGCGTTTTTGAGGGGCTAAATCAATCAAATAAACATATTAGCCCCTCTCTCCAAAATATTTTCCAAGTTGTGCCAATGCTATAAAGCAGCGGTTCTCCGATCTTTTTGAGGTCGCGACCCCCTATAATGTCTCCGATATTTTAAGCGACCCTGTATTTATATTATATATATTTTATATCATAAAAATGATAGTATGAAAATAATTGCTTTTATAATGCGCACCCAAATTTATTTCAACTTAATAGATGTTTTATTAGAAGTACAATCAAAAACACACATTAAAATCAGAAGTGCCGAGACAAGGAAGTCAAAAAAAAAAAAAAAATTTAAAAAGAAATATTCACGACGGATATTATAAATAAAACGTACGTCAAAAACCTCATTAGTAGATAACAATTTTTGGAATCCATATGTTAGAAATTTTTGCCTTCCTAATAATTATTTTTAATTAATAACCTAACCTAACCTAACCTCGACTATAACGATCAAATGTATCTAAATGAAAAGGGCTACATACATATTATTTTATGATAAAATTAAAAACAAATCATTTTTGAGAGACTTATTGACCAACGTCCCGGTTGTGTCTCCTGGGGGTAACGTTAATAGGCTGAAGTTCGAGAATCGATTATATTTTTACTGGGAATAATTTCATAATAATGTAAGCCAAAGGAACTGGGAATCAATTCATACGTCAAACAAAATAAACCCGGGAATCAATTGATACGTCATAAGTAGGTTTAGGGAATTAATTCACCAACACCGAATGTGTTTATCAAAAGTGAGGTGTCTGTCGAAGGAGGTGTTTAATGCGGTTTGACTCCGTGGAATGGACAAACTTGCAATTTGGATTTGACGCGTGTGGACGATTTTGAAATCTCGTTAAACACATATAATGGCAACGAGTAAAAATCAATAAAGTACACCAGTACGAGGGTATAACGGCGACAGGTTAAATAATAATAATAATAATAATAATAATAATATAACGAGACGTCGTCGTATAAATAATATCAATAAATAATAATATACTGACCGGGCATTAAGTATTGCATGTTGAGCGCCTCCTCCCTCTCGCGTTCGCCCCGCAGGCAGATGGCCGCGCCGGAGAACAGCAGAGCGGAAACCAGCGAAAATCCGACGCCGGTCCACGCCATGTAGAACGACCAGTCGTACGATATGCGTGTGTTGTCCTTCAGTATCTGCGCACACGAATTCACACGATTTTAGGAAAAAAAAATAAAAAATTAAAATAAAATTACATCTCTACGAGCTGCGTACAACGCGGCTAAAACGAAATGCAATCGCGTTAAATACGCGAGCGTAATCCGTTCGAATCTATTATTTACGCGCGCATCGAATCGCATCGAATCCGTTTGCGTTTTATATTTATATGTGTATTGTTTTTTTTTTTTTTTTTTTTTCAACTTACGCCACTCCATTGCTGGTAAAATTCGTCTCCGACCACGCGTTCCTTTTCGTAATATTCCACACCGTGCCAGAATCCCATGGCGCCGGCGCTGAGCAGACCTGAAACGATTGCAAGAGAAAAAAAACGTCATTGGACACGCGTTCTTTTGGAACAGACCTGTAGGGACGCGAACATTTGGTTTGTGAGAACGGTTCAACAGGTCCCAAAATGTTTTCCGACGCTCGCAGAAGCTTTGTTTTTATTTTGTCCACCGTTACATAATACATTATGACCGCAGGAGTGCGATTTGTAAAATTGTATTCAAATTTAAATATTAAAGAAAATTGTCACTTGGGCACATATTTTTTAATTTATTCTTACTAGGTAAATGAAATAAGACGGCCTGACTAATTAATATTTTGTAAAATATGTAAAATTTAATCTCGTACACACGACATGGTATCTATGAACATTTTGACTAATTATTTCTGATTAACGGTTAATTGAGTAGATTTATAATAATTACGAACTACGTACGTGACTAAATAAGTACCTATAAAAATCAAATAAAATCAATATAATATATTTATCACACTATATATTAAATAACAAAATAAACATATAAATAAAAATAAAATTAGCTTGGCTGAGTTAGCCTACAGGCTAAGTTTATTTTTATTTATTTATTTTATTATTTAACATATTATAGTGTAATGACTGTACATTGATTTTATTTATTTATTTATTTATTTTATTTTTACATACCATAATATTATGTTTTATAGGTTTTTATTTTTATTATTCAGTATTAATCTTTAAACGTTTTATTTTGTTTTATTAATCAATCGTTGTTAAACGCGGGCGCCAATTTAACAATCGCCCAGCGAGTTAACCCCCCCCCTTTTACAGTCTCTACGAGACGAACACATTTGCATAATAATATTATACTCACAAGCTAACAGCACCAGAATGGCCGTGGCCGTGATGTTTCCCGGCGATCTTCTCCAACATCCCGCGACTCCGGTCCAAAAGGCGATGAACATCACGAAAAAGCTCACGACGAACAGCGCGATCGTCGATCTGCCCATGTCTGTTACACACACACACACACACACACACACACATTGAGGGATGAGTATATAATGACAATGCATTTTAAAGAAATTCACTACGGCGAAAATACTCACGCAATCTAGTCATGGCGTCTTCGGAAAAATCGTGTGTTTGATTTTCCGGATCCAAAAAGAAATAGTCCACGTTCATGCAGTGCGTCTCCACGGGACTCAAATAGGTTTCAACTGGAAAAAAAAAAAACACAATCGTTTTATATAATCGGAAATTAAGTTTCACGTTGTACAGCACAATCGGACAATCGGAGGCCCAATTTGGGAGAGTCTTTGGGGGGGGGGGCGCTAAGAACCATGAGCGCAACTTGGAAAACATTTTTTGGCTAATATGATTATTAGATCGCTTTATCCCTCAAAAAAGGCATTACCCCTGTGTAATAATCAAAAATTCTGGGGGAGGTCTATGAGTAGGGGCTTAGTCCCTCCATTTGCGCCTATGCTAAGAACCCAAAAAAACGGCTAAGTATCCCTCAGAGATTTTGAAAGTACATAAGGTTTCATTCGGCGCAGTGTCTTAACACGATTAGATAAGCCCATAAAGTATAAGTGGTACACTATATACGTTTGACGTATATTTTACTGGTTTCTTTTATTATTTTTAATAAACTAAGTAGTACACACGTCATGACGTGTAGTACATAATATAAGTGGTACACTGAGCACAGTCATTATGGAGAACACGAATCAATTAATTTTACCGGTTTGTATTTCATTTAATTTAATCAACGCGTAATTGCGAATCGTTGTTAAACACACGGTAGATTAAAATCGACAATAATTAAACATGAAAATAAATGTTTAGTACTTCGTACTCGAGTATATTATACTATATTGTCGTGTATTATAAACATGAAATTGGTTAATTGCAATTGATATTGTGATACATATTTTATTATTTCTCCAGAATAATGAATGCGTGTTATGTATTTTGCTAAATATATTACCGTTTTACGGTTTACTGTATTAACGCTTTAAACCGTTGTGTTGAACGCGATTACTCTGTCAATAATTTTAAATGATAACAATACAACAAACGATCAAGCATTTTTAATATTTTTGAAAATTAATAACCTCAAAAAATACCATCGATAAGTACATATTATTATTATCAGCTTCATCATGCGGCTTCAATGGGTATACATAAACTAAAAGACGACTGTAAGTTTTTTTACTGTGTTGAGTAAAATTACACACTACAGATATTAACTACTTATGGTTTGTAGTTATAAAGTTAACAAATACTATTAACTATCGAAACAAGTACGTTTGTACCATTTTATGAGAAAATGTACAGGATGCGATTCGAGGGATTAACTGGAGGAAATTCGAATGTGCCTGTTTTGACACTTACGCGTAAGTACAATCTGTAATTGCATCAGAGGCTATTTATTTTTGAATTATTGCTTTTATCACTGTTCGTCCATAGTATTACCATCCCTCGTCGATAAGAGGAGCAAAGGTCGAAGGGTGGTATGAGAACATTGAGAACGGTTACAAAAAAAAGAGATGGTTTTGAAATAACCCATGATTTCAGATAATTCACTACTGCTCACAGACATTTCGCTATTGTATAATATGTATGAACACATAAAATTTGATTATGTGTAAAATATTAAAATAGAATAAGGAATAACATTTTTGTTAGAATAATCAACTCTGTTCGATCGGACAGTCATCGGGTACGAATTAATTTTCCAAACGTCCGATCTCTCTCGCGTTATCGAAAAGACGATTTTTATTTTAAGTATTTTCCCCGGTTTACGTGCCAATAGAAGAAAAAAAAAAAATCTATTTGTAATTTTACTCTTTAACGTTTTCCTATAAATTTTGGAAAAAAAAAACCGAAACACAGTTATCTCCGCGCACGTTCTACCTATATATATATTTAACCGGACGGATAGTGTGAAATCATGGATCTCTTCTCACACAGCAGCACACAACCACTTTCTATCAGCTGCGGCGGCAAAACAAAAAAAGAGAAGCATATAATAATATTTTCTCTGCGTAGAAAAAAAAAAAGAAATACCTCAGCAATAATAATTCCCTCGCGGCTTTTTCTTTCCGCGTGTCCTTTTCTCTCGACGACATCGTGTATAGTACGTATATGTACACACTATACCGACACACACACACACACACACTTGTTATGTGCTACTAATCGTGACCTTGGTCGTCGTCGGTCGTCCTACAGAAGTAATAGTGGGGCACGAACAGATGGAACAGGTCGCGGTACGCACGCGCACGGAATGTGGGCAAGAGTATATAAAAATATACTATACGTATTTCGTAAAGCGAGAGAACCGGTACAGGCAGCTGATGCTGAGTGCGGACACTCCTCGGAGAGAGAAGTAGAAAAAAATGTAAGAAAAAAATAATAATAATAAATAAATAAAAGGTACACCGGGCCCGGGGATGTCGGTGGGTTTCGTGCTAAAACGAGACGATCGTGATGTTTGTTGGGCGTTCAACTCCTATATACGTATATATTACGGGTCGGTACCTATAGTGAATATTATTATTATATACGCACCGTACACTTAAAAATATATAATATTATTATAATCTTTGGTGTCTATCTGGATTTTCTACTCGGAATTCCTCGGGAGATTTCAAAGCGCATATACGTAATTATCGTATAAAAATAACTATAACCTTTTTGTTTTTTTTTCCTTCAATGTTAACGTTTTCACAGAACACAAAATGTATACATACATATAATTGATTTTTAAAACGCGTAGAGAAATATGGCGAAGAGAGAAAATCGCGTTCGTTTGTTACAGTTCAGATATAGAAAAAAAAAAAAAAAAAAAACAGTAACGATTTCAAAAATATGGTGATTCAAAAAAATAAATAAATAAATAGAAAACCAACTCATAATAATAATTAGACTGTATTATTATTATATCAATCAAATATTATAAATGATTTGCTGGTCTTAACTACTAAACGAAAGAAAAAAAACCCGACTACGAAACGTTTTACGAGATTGAACTGTTTCAGCTTCGATTCGGATGCAAACCACACTGCGAACGTTTTGCGGTGGATCAAAGAAAAATGGTTTTATACCCCGAAAACAGTGGTTCCCAATTAGTATAATTGGACCCCTAGCTAAAATTTAAATTTGACCGGGGACCTCCTTTTACGAATACGCTTGTGGAAACTCCCTGTTTTCTGTACATGTATAAATATTTGTTTCAACTTAATTTAAACGTGAAAATTTAGGAACATATTCTTTTTACGAATGATTTCAATAAACACACCTGTTTGTAATAATACGAATACGCATTTTCTCAAATATCGGATTTCATCCTGACAAACAAAACCGCAGACTCCCTAACGACATATCGACCCACGGACCACCGATTGAGAACCACTGCCCTAAAAATTTGTAAAACGATTGCGAACGATTTTTATCGCGCAACGTCGCCGAGTTTAGATATCGTATATTTTTTCGGTCTATCCCTACGAACGAGACATCGAGCGTCACTCCGCTTCACAGCTCCGCTTACTTCACAAAACTCCCGTTGCGCTCCGTGCTCGATTCAAATCGATATCGACCCTCGGTTTGCCGAGAAAATAATATTTTGACCGCGTCTGTGCCGAAACCATATTTTGGTTTTATATTGTATCTCGTATTTGGCAACGTCGCGCGAAAAAAAGAGGAGGGGGAAACGAACTAGTTCGCAATCACAGACTGTAGTACAGTAAAAATTCAACGGTTAGACTCAGACGGACTTCACGAGATACAATTTTCTAAATGTACAATAATTACTAAAACACGATAATGCTCGTAGTGTGTAGGTTTATGTTGCGTGCAGTTATCGTGTCACCGATAAGCTCACGATAAATTAAATATATTGTTACGCACGAGAGCTCGTGTAATTATTACTCCCCCTGCCAGTCGTCAGAAAAAAAAAAAAAATAATAATAATAATAATAATAAAAATAATACTCTCGAAACATCAATACGAGAAACGACGACGTTATGACACTACAATAGAATATAGCGAAATTACTGTGAAAATAAAAAGAAATAGATAAGAGGAAAAAAATAAAAATACCCGAGTAATTTACCTACGCAGTCTCGCGGCGGAATAATTCCAAGACGAGATTGCAGTGGTGATACACTCGGAGATTAGTTTGAAATAATTTTTATAATGATAACAATAATATGTAATAAAAAACAATTCGTTGTTGTCCGAATTCGTCCGTACATAATTACGGCTCCAGAAGTGTGACATAATTCAATTGCGCCGAGTGTAACCGTGTACAACTGCACAGGTGGTATACGGTGTATAAATACTACGGTTGTATAACATTCTTCGCCGCGTTGTATAACACTCTCGCAGAACGCTATCTGCGAGACGACAAATTACATTCTCGCTTACTTTGGATACGCGCGATATTATAATATATTATTATTGCAACGACATCTGTCTTGGAATGAAAATTCAATGGTGTAAACAAGTGGTTCTCAACGGGGGGCCGTACCGCTCCTCCCCCAGTGAGCGGGGAAGAGGTTCAGAGGGACGATGAATATGGTTTGGGTGATTGGGTGGTGGTGTTGAGCATAATGTATATCAGTGTTTCCCAAACTTTTTTTTGCGCAACGACCCTTTTAACGTTTCAAATCTCCCACCGCCCCCCTTGAATTTATTTTTTTTTTAATTAGGTATCTTTTTTTAGTCCATATGTATTCAATTGAAAAACAGTCACTGCTGACTTTTATAATGCCGCTCAGTCGAGCTTGTAACCTGAATGCCCCCCTTGGGTGGTTCTAACGCCACCAAGGGGTTGATATCACCCACTTTGGGAAACACTGATCTATATTATTTACATTAAGGCGAAAATATTGAAGAAGAAAATAAAAACTGAAATACAGATACTCTCCGCTGAACGAAGCTCCATCATGGCTTAACTGTAATTGTATTTTTTCTGAATGTTTTCGATAAACATTGAAACAGCAGGATAACAGATTCGAGAATTGATTGAAAATTCAACTAACGATATATGAAAAGCCAGCTCGGTTTTATGAATATTATTATATACATGTATTTTCCACTACGGGGCGTTGAAAAATATTTTGTTCTCCAGGGAGGGGGTGACTTTAAAAGGTTGAGGATCACTGGTGTAAACGATATAATATATTGTATCGAACGATTTTCGATAGTTTTCAAGAAAAAAAAAAAAATAAGGTAAACAAAGAATTTTTTAAATACAAATTAATAATAATAATAATAATAATTTGCGTCTCTCTCTCTCTCTGGTACTGTCCTAGTTCTTTTCCACATTACAATATTAATATAATGTACGTATATTTTAATGACGTTGAACTCGAAGTGCTCGCATGACGTGTTAACTCGTTTGCACGAAGTGGTATTCGAAACAGGTAGGTAGGTAGGTAGAATCTATATGCGGAAATCGTGTATACTTACAAGTTTTTTTTTTTTTTTTTATCAAAAATTACCAAACCTGTTCGTAACGGTTCGGATGCAAATAACTAGCGACGTCGACGACGACGGTTTAATTTATTCCCCGACGGCATATTTTCCTTAGGAAATAAGATGACATACGAGTAATTTTCGTGTAACGAATTAAAAAAAAAAAATCAAAAAACGTTTCTTCACACCGGTAAAATACAGGTACGCCGAACGGCTTAAGTGTGTACAGTAATAATTATTAAATAAATAAATATATGACGTGTTTAGCTATAAGACCGTCTCGTCTGCCGTCAGTGTATACACGCAATCGTATCGTAAAAAGTTACCTACTTACCTAAAGGTATTATTATTATGAACAAATATACCTAAATGCGAATTTATATATAAAAATAAATGTATAGTTAAGAAAAAAAAAAAAAACTTTGTATTAGTTAATAATAATAACACATGATAATAATTAATTTGCTATATAACTATTTTTAACCGCCGAATTATTACGTGATACCGGGTGAACAACTCGTTAATTTAAAACAATTGATCTGATATATTAACCTTAATAACTATTAAACCATCATAATATTATACGGGCCACAAATTGAGCGTCGTGCAATGGGCGTCGTTGTCGTGCACAAAATAATAAGTCGAAGAATCGAGACTGTCGTTTTGTTTTTTTGAAAAATTTTCATGTCATCAAAACTAATTTCTGAAGGTTATTTCATATAAAATGACATACATCATTCGACCAATATCATCGACTCATTAACGCAAATAGATGGGGGGCTAGGGGGGCTTAGCATCCCAAAAGTATTTTTAGCCCCCCAAATGTATGATATTTGAATAGGTGTATATAATTATAAAAATATTTATGGTGTAAAATTACTATTAAACACAATATTTTCTTATGTTTTATTAACCTATGTTGAAATACAAATTTTGTATTTCAATGTTTTTTTTTTTTTTTATATAATCCTTGATCCTTAAATACATTTTCAATTATATAGATGAACGATAAATAAGCGTAGGTAAAATAGGTACATCACACATATTATATATACTTTAGAAAATATTTTATACGACTATACTTATCAAAATGAATAAAAAAATATTAGCCCCCCCCCCAAATTTTTCACCCTGTTTGCGCCCATCATTCGACTTATCATCGATAAAACTGATCGACCCGCGAGGTTTCGTTACACAGTGGTGCTGATTAATCTTCATAGATCAATGTGGATCCCGTCGAGCACTTCGCTTATCACATTCATGTTGACAAAATTAAATGTAAATAATGCATTTTGTTATGAATCGACGAGAAAATAATATAACAGATTAGTGCAAAGTATATTAAATAATATTTAATACGAATTGGGCAAATATTTTCAACTCCTTGTTTTCGCATCTCTTGTAAAATTTGATTATATGTCTTAAGACAAAAATATATAATCAAAAAATATTATCGAGACACTAAGTCTTGCCACAAAGTCCCAGGCACCGGACAAACAATAACAGTAATTTAAGCGGTAAATACTCGTTTGCATAAAGACAGAATTTTTTAACCAGAAAAAAAAATTTCCGAATCGTTAAGACGTTATAACGACGAACACGGTAAACTGTAAACACGAATATTGACCTGAAAACTGACGAATCGTTTACCTATATACAACTATTGAATCTCGTTTCCCAAATACGTATATTATAATAACTATGATTTGTATATGCGTAAAAAAAAAAAAAAAAAAAAAATGTTAAAATATGCATTTGGTTTTTATCGAAATATGCAAAAATATGCAACAAATATTTGAATAATAAAAATACGAGACTCTCATAATACAAAATGCAAATTTTTAAAAATTTATAAAATCTAAGTACGCGCTGAGGTTTTGATTATCTGCGATGCTTCTTCTACGAATGTTTTTGTACTTAATCTATTATTGTTAAATTACTAATTAAGTGTTTTGCAGCACTTAATAAATGTTGAGAGACTTTAAATCGCTTATTTTCTACAATTGCAAAAACTGCAAAGATTGCAATACAGTGTTTTTCAATATAATTTATTGTTTTTGTTTGAGATACTTATCAGCTATACTATTCTTTGAGATCCCGTCAGAGTAATTTTTTTTAACTGGTCCTCAGTATTTTTTTTTTTTTTTTTTTATTTGTCATTTTAAATGTCAAAAGTGAAAACACACTTACAAATCACAATACCCGATGACGTATGTCGACGTCAAAATACATTATAGACACTAATTAGTTATTTTTAACATTAAGACCGTAGCTGTAGAAAATCTGTTCCAGTCGAACAAGTATATGAAGATAAATACGAAATAACAGTTAAAAAAAAACTATACTAACTATTTGATGAATTTTAAAATACTTCAATATGTTTTTCGGATAAATAACATATTATTTTTGGCTTTTATCGATCATCACGGCAAAAATATACCATAAGACATGCGTTTTACCAGTTTATAAGTAGAAATATGCAATGACGTGCATTTTAATCAAAATATTATGCAAAAATATGCAAAATAAATAATGACCACCATTAAATTCAACATGACGTGAATTGCGGACATAACAAACAAAAGCGGTGACAATATAAATAGCAAAAAAAACAAAGAGCATGCCAATGCATACATAAATTCTAGTTCTAATTATAAACTTTGGTAGGTAATATGCGAGATGAAAATACAATCCGTGATAAATCATACATTCTTAAATTGTATAATATGAATTGACAGAGAAACTAAACGTATTTTATGAAATAACGCGGCAAATTCTAATCACACTTGTTGAGACTGCATGTACGATCATAAGCTAGTAAAAGCGAGAAGAAAAATGTCTGAAGACAATCTTACCAAGTTAAAAAATAATAATCATCATCAATGTAAAAACACTAGCTTCTTCGGTCCACTCAGAATCTAAAAATTGAATTCACACTGTACAATAAAAAAGCCGGATATATTATTCGCGCACCATGGGTATTCTTCTTGGATGGGTTGCTCTCTTTCTGGGTGTATTGAATTTAAAATAAACGATAAATCATTTCTTCTTTAATAAGACGATTCTAAGAGGAAGTTCAAATTAATCAAAACAATATTTTACTTGAAAATTTATGTTTTTATAGCAAAAAAAAAAAATTATATTTACAATACCAGTTTTATAATTCACTATTAACTGGGAAAAAGTAAAAAATTTTATGAGAAAAAGTGTTACAAAAGTAAAATGTTCACATTCTATTTACTTGCACCAAAATATCACTCATATTATGTCTACCTAAATGTAAATTTACATAACGTTTTAGATAAAAAAAAAAAATAATAATAATAATAATAATAATAATAAAGACGTTTTTGACAAATTTCTAATAGTTTTTCCCAAATTTTTGAAAAACCGTTGAAAAATGACCTTTAAAAGTACCATCTATAGGCAAATTTTGAATCCAAAAATTGCACAAAGTTGCTTGACAGAAAAAAAAAATCAATATCATTGTAAAGACACCCGATTATGATAATGCCCGATTTAAGTACCCGTGATATCGTCAAATTTAAATGATTTACGCCGTTGACAATCAAATGAATTTCATGGAAAAAGCAAAAAACCCCCGCTAAAGACCTCGCATTAAATCCAGGCTAGACAAAAACGATTATTGATCAACGCTGATCACGCCGAATACCGACAATACCATTCTTTTTTTTCGCAAACCGCAAACGACCGACGAAACTAAAATCAAACGATGCCTCCTCGACTAATAGTCTCAAAGATTCTCAGTAAAAGAATGAGGTTATTCGTCACCACAAAATTATTATTTTTTATTTATTTCTATCAATTTCTCCCTCTAAACCGTGATTAAAAATAATAACGTACCTAAACTATGATTTAAAGCGAGTTCTACGCATAGGAAAAAAAGAGAAAAACACGTGAAAGCTAATTTTCGTCAACACGGTCAAAATAATAAATCAAAAATTTTTTTTAAAAAAATATAGTAAACAGCAATTTACTCGTTGACAATAATGTGTTTAAAAAGATGGAAAATATAGCGAATTGTTTTTTTTTTTTTTTTCACAACGTTTATTTACATAAATGACGTGCTGACGAGATATTTGCATGTATCAATATATTTTGTAGGTTTTTAACCAATGAAAGACGTTCTCTCATAACACGAACAACAACACTACGCACGCTGAATAATCGTTTTCGAAAACTTTGGCGAGCAAAACGGTCTACAAAATACATAAAACGTATTGAACATAATAATATTGCAATCGCATAACGTAACAACTGTGTGTATTATCGCCAAAAAAAAACCTATTGTTACAAAACGAATTCACGTACAGAATCGTGAACTACTAGTCATATTGGTATATTGCCCGGTACACGTATTTTTCGATAACGCATTTTTTTTTCTTTTTTCCATTTTGTTTCGTCGCTCCGCTGACGATAACATAATAATAATAATATATTCATAGCCGTTAGTACCGATCACGAGTCATAGCGCGTGTGTTTTCTAAACATAAAATTATTATATTTTCTATTATTGTCCGTCAAACACCTGTTGCTGCGCAGATGAAAGCGAAAAAAAGCTGATCCTTTCCTTGACGTCGTTAACACACTAGTGTGTGTGTGTGTGTGTGTGTGTGTAATTTACACGAGATTTATGCATAACAATAAGATCCTTGACCAACGAGGCACAGAGAAAACCTGTGTGTGCACTATTGTTGTTTGTAGTGCCGCGCGTTGTTGATTCCGTGGGAGCAAACGGCGTGGAATTCGTGGACAGGTGACGTAACAGAGTAAAAAAAAAATGTACGATATTATTATAGATACGATTGCGACAACGAATTGTGTTATTTTCCAAAGCAGTTTCGAACAGGAGAAGGAAACATCACGAATGTATTATTGTTATTATTATTATCAAAGTATCATTATTATTATTATTATTATTATTATATACGCTCTCGCCGTTTGTGTGTGTGTGTGTGTGTGTGTTTGGGTGACGGGGAAACGCGCGGTAACGTCGTCGTCGTAGGTAATTAATAAAAAAAAATAATGAAAATTTTCAGCAGCGTAGATTAATAATAATAATAATAATGGTCATGCAAAGCGAATATGTGACAACGTAAATAGAGCATAGTACATGTTAACTGCAGAAAGAATACGTGCTGGTGTAGTAGTGTATACCTATTACCTACTGTATTACTGTGTGTGTGTGTGTGTGTGTGTGTGAGTGTGTACTTGTTGCGAGTCTGCAACAAGTCTGCCCGTCGAATCGAAAGTCGCGGGTGAACGGACGTCCTGACAAAATATCGTCGAACGCGTTGCACAACGCGATATGTCATAATAATATTATAATCGGAAGTGTCACGACCGAAAATTAATAAATAGAAACAAAAAATGTCTAACGAACTCGGCGGCAAGTCGAAAAATCCGAAAAATATAAACGACGACCGTAAGTGTTCGACTACGGTGCCGTTGATTGGTGAGCGAAGGTGAAGGAAGGAAGACACGATTCGAATGTTTTCCCCTTTTGGAGAACAGGGGAAACGCGGCGCTCGAGAGAAGAACCCGTTGGCGAATTTATATTTTATTATTATTTATTTTATTAAGTGCTATAAAAACCGTCATATACATACAATTACAAAAGTATACAAAATACAAAATAATATTTTAGCATCCCATTCAAAAGCTAAGCTTGTGCTGAAAATGAGAGTTCTAAATACAGTTGAGTTAGTTATATAATGGTTAACATAAACGATGACATATTTATAGAGTTATTAATACTAAAAACTATTACTATACTAATTGAATATTATAGAACAATATCATCAAGAGTTAATTTACAAACAAAATTTTTAAACAAATTATATGTTAAAAACCGATCTGTCCGTTTATCAACGACGACGGTCCGAGCGTAATTCAACAGAGACAAAATTTCACCCCACGCAGAAGGGAGGGACACGCGTGATAGATAATGTCAAATTTAAAATTTAAACCGACTTTCGTCCTTTTTGTACGATTTTCCACCAAAATACACTTCTTAGATTCTGAACAAAGTGAAGAAGCTAGTGTTTTTACAATGATGTTTATTTATTTATTTTTTTTTTATTTATTTTTTTTATTTTTTTTTTTCTGTTAACACTTTTTTGTATAGAAATACTTGTCCAAAAGTTTCGATCAATAACTTTTTGAAACCGGATTCGCCTCTAGATTGTGCTTTAAAGAGGTCATTTTTTGAATTTCTCAATTCTTCAATTTTTTTTTGGAAAAAACTACCCAAAATT
>JAIPRM010000234.1:8735-20828 GCA_025469315.1 Stegophylla sp. TES_Ste_2020 | reverse complement strand
GAATCGTTTTACTGAAGAAATGATTTATCGTTTCTTTAAAATTTAATACGCCCGTCAAGAGAATACCACCCGTCGTGCGAAGTACACCCATCGTGCGAAGTATGTCCGGCTTTTTTATTTTATAAATAATCGATTTGCGTTTTACGAAACTGAAATGAGAACAAAAAAATCTATTGTAATAATTGCACACGTGTTATTGCGAATTCAAATCTGACTCAAAAATCCATATCGCACTCTATACTTAGTCGACGGCGAAAATCACATTTCATCGTTGCAATCGTGTGTACAGATTTCCGTATTCAGAAATCCTCTTGATTTATACTCTCAACGAGTTATCGTGTGGCAAACGAAAGACATTAAATGCAATGTACGCTGGTAAATTATAGTGCATAGACCGTACCGCGTCATTACCGAAATAACGAACTCGTCTGACAAAACATCAACTGAACACACATTGAATTGGTTTGGATGATTAAACGCTTAGGAATGCGGCATATATATATAAATAAATATCTTGACCACATAGGTCGTTCTCGAACGATTTTAAGAACCCGTACGGTTAATTATTATTCCAACACAACGAGTTGCTCGCGTCAACGAGCTTTTCCTCCGCCGACTCTTGTCAAAACAAAACTCCGTTCTACTTCGTCACGTGATCGAATATTTGGCGGTTTAATTATGACGATGTACGTGGAACAACAAGTCACTGTCGCATCAATAAATCGGTTTATCGAAGAGTTTGAGTCCTTCGCAATCGTTGTGTTGCACTTAGCATTCGAGCCGAAACACGTTTCCGAATTGTACGCATTTTATTAGATAATTAAATTTAAAAAAAATTGCTAGTTTTTCGAGAATTTATTTCCTATAAATTTTATTTATTTCATCTCCCCTATATAATTAATGGTTTGGTAGTGGACTGGGAAGGAAAACAATAATATCAACGAGACAATAGGAATTTCTAAGATTTTCACAATTGACACTTGATTGAAATTTCTTAATGGAAAGTGTATATTGTCGGTGGTGCGAGGGTTGAACTCAAACGAAAATCATAGCGGTACCTACTGTTGTCTGTGGTGCAGACAGAACCGTTGCCCGAAGGCTCAATGAACAGGGATCGGTTAGGTTAGGTTAGGTTTGGTTAGGTTAGAGTTAGGTTGGGTTAGGTTAGAGATAGGTGAGGATAGGTTTGGTTAGCTCCAAAATATGCGGCTATAAATAGTGAATATATAAATAGTAAATTTTTAAAACTCAAGCCACTCGACGCACAAACCATCAATAATACACTGGACAGTTGACAAGTAATAGAGAGAGAGACAAAAGCGAAAATATTATTTGCCGAGACCTATTTATTATTTCCAATTATTCAAATTTAAATAACAATTTGACCGAATAAAATATATCATTGTTTTTCGCAAAATCTGATTTTTTTTCCTTTTTTATGTGAAAATATAGCTTTTAAAATAGCACTAAAATCTCTTAATTAGCAGAAAAAAAAAGAATTAAAAACCATAAATATGTAAAAAAAAAAAATAGAAGAAAAAAAAATTATTCACCACAGAAATATAGAACGTCTTTATATACCACACTTTGAATGTTCTAAAATATCTAAGACAAACCCTGAAAATATGCAATTTTTACAACTTCCGAGTCCTTCTCATTAATCATTTTTTTTTTTTTTTTTTTTTTTAATCCGACTTCAGGCCACACCAATCGACATTGATTACTCTCTCGTTTTCTCTGCAGAGTCCAATATTATACACACCTTATTATACAGGTATTGTGTGCCGCCGCTAGCAGACTTTTGCGTAACACTTTCGGCGCGTGTTTCCGTTTAAAATGGGTGAAAACGATTTGCACGCTGCGCACACGAACAGACACTCTCGTTGTTGTCCGAAGCCGAAGGGTAAATACATATTATACCCAGTGCCGGATTTAGAAGGGGCGGGCAGGCGGCGGTTCTTGCCTGCCCCTGGGCCGTCGTATATTTAGGGTCGCCTCAATGTCAAAGGTTTATATCAAAGAATTTGTGAATTTAAAGTAAGTGGGCATTAAAATTTTGTTTGCCCCGAGCGGAAAATGCTCTAGATCCGGCACAGAGCGTACAGACTCCGAGCTCTCATTGGCTGTATTTCGTTTGTGATTCAATTTTTGTGATAACTTTTTTAGACGCCAACAGTGATCGTTTTCATTTACTCGTAATTAGTTTTAATTAAAATCATTCGTGTAAAACATCACTCGTTTATGAATACACGTTGGCCTATATATAGGTATAAAACCGTTTAAAATTATATTATGCAAAAATAATCATTTTAAATTAAATATGATTTTTCCGACATTAACGATCTTAGAATATACTATTCTAAGACGTGATACAAAATCAATGAGAATAATATAAACTTGTTGGGGTTGTCAATTTTGGAAAACTAGGCTGTGTACACGTTGGAATTTTCGTTCACGCGTTCTAAACGGGAAATGAATTATGTGTTTGTAAATATTTTACCTTGATACACTGAATAATAAACTATTTATTTCAAAGAAGTCCTAATTAAAATAATGTAAACATTTAAAAAAAAAAAAAATAATAAACTGTTTTTTACATAATTATATAATGACCTAAAAACCTTAAAAAATTTACTAAAATGACATAAAAAAAAAATGCCCAAAGACAAAATCGAACAAAGTAGAAACCACCACATACACACCAACTACAAACCACTCATGACTAGAGTCCGGATTTTTAGGTTTTTACATATTCAGTATAATATGCAGTTTTATGAGAGTCAGAAATGTGGACGATTTAGTCTATATAGAGTACAAAGGACAATTTTTTTTCCATATTTGAGAATATATTGGAGGATAGAGAGTATTCAGCTTTATTGATATATTTTAGAATATTTTGTACATTTATAGCAAAACAAACTAATTAAATTTTTTGTTAATATTATTATATTTTAATTAATACAGTTAAAGAAAAAAAAAACAGTTTTTTCATACCTAAAATAGCTAAAAAAAAAAAAGTGTGTATTCTTGAACATAAATTTCACCATATATATAAAAGAATAATGTTTTTGTTATTTGTTTTTAAAACAATATTGAAAAAGGAATTATGATAATATATTATACTAGTATCGCGAGTTTCGATCTACGAACCCCAATTTCAAATGATTAAAGGTCGTTCTGCGGACGACTGCCAGTTCTGAATCTTTTTTTATATTTGATTCTTACATATTATTAAAGCATATTTTGTGATTTTTTTTTACTATACTTTCATATATTTTGTATTTTTTTTTTTTTTTTAGAGAATATTTCAAACAATTTATAGAGCAATTATTAGCATCATAATATTTTCACTTTTTTTATGACCTAATATTCCGGACCCTACAGTCATGTGATTCGTACGACGAATCGATAAATTATTATTGGGATTTGTCCCTTCGGCGGCGTGCAGTTACGCGCTTGTACACGACAGACAATGATTTATCCGTCTTGTCGGAAAGCGATAAAAAGTGGGAAATGACGAACGACACCACGTCCCACGTGGCATAGCTGCGAAACGAGTTTGATTTATAATAATATAATATCACAAGTATCACCTTTCTTGTGACATCGTTGGCGTTTGATTATTATTATTATTATTATTATTCATCGTAAACGATACCTAATCGTTTTCGCGTTTCGTATACGCCTGCGCACAATAACGGCATTGTGCTCCGCCCGATACGTTTTATAGCTAATGAATAATAATCGCAGACACTGCATTTGCATACCGAAATTCATTAATAATATACAGAGACTTGCTTCTTCTCTGTCAAATGTAAAACACAAATACAAAAAAAACCTCTAAATTAAATATCAAATTATCAAACGTTTCGATTGTAAAACCAAAAAAAAAAAACTCCCCCAATAACCCTGCTTGTTGTTGCTTTGGAAAAAATTTAAAACTAGGGAATTAGTCAAGCCGCCAACCGTTTTTCAGCAGTAATCAACACATTCGTGTGTTTTACCACTTGACTATGTACGAATTGAAAATAAACGTATTTACATTTTTAACAAAAAAAATAATTAGTACGTCGAATTTTCGAATATTACACATTCGCAGTGTAACGTGATATTTCCTCTGAATATTGTATGTTATGTGTCTACCAGTGGCGTATTTGGGGGGAAGGCGATTGGTGGGAAGGCCACCTCCTTGGATTTTTGTTTTTTTACCAAGATGTTATATTATACTTTTATAATATTATAAACGTTCATCTACCGTGGATCATTTTTCAAAAAAAAAAAAATAAATAACAATAATTTAGCTGTAACTCTATTTATACTATGATAATTATTGTAATTAATACTAGTGAATAACACTTAATTTAAAATTTTTATTTCAAGTGAAATAATTAAGAAACACTCATTACAATTTGTGAAATTTATCATTAATAACTTTCAATATCAAGATTCAAACAAATGAAGCATACATTATTTTTTGTGGAATACCGACTTCATTTATTTATTATAAATTTATAACAATCGATAATAGATATTATGTATTATTACATTTTTTTTTTTTACTTTTGTCATATAAATACGAATATTTAACCAATTTTATGAAAATGGAATTGTTTTTATTTAATAGGTTTGAGGAGACTCAATGTAGAAAGAAATCAGTGGCTCGACTATAGGTCAAAAGTTAGGAAGACAAGGAAAACAAGCATTTAAGACTGATGAAAGACTATTTTAGGTTAAGATTTGAAAAAAAATTTATAAATTTGTATTAGGAGTTAAAAATGGATTTATGAGGCTGAGCCCGAATGGTAATATGTAAGGATAATTTACAAATCGCCCCCTCATTGGTGACGCTTCAGATACGCTACTGGTGTCTACTAGTTGTCTATTTAATATAAAAAACACAATATAATCGCACGTTAATCGCACACAACCGCGGCGAGGGACATTCAAAACACATATTATGCACCTACTTAAAAGTATAATACATTTTAAATAATAAAGTGATCCACTTCGTAACGCATAATAATAATAATAATACATGTCACATTATACACAATAATAATTTATGTATATATTATTAACCTTCAAACATATTATTATTGTATCTGGACCGATTACGGATTGGAATATTTATCAATAATAATTATAATAATAGGAGGTGTAAACTGTGTACACTGACACGCCAAAACGGTTTTGAGTCGAAATTGTACGTTATATTATTTTCGTACCAATTATTGTTTTTTTTTTTTTTTTTTTATCGTTCGTTATAAAGTGTGTACGGAACGACGACAATATTATTCTTTCACCGACAGTCGATAACGACGTTTTCTATATAACGCCTGTATTTTACGAGGCGCGCTTTTAACAGGTAAAAAAGAAACATGATCAATAACAATAACGATAATAATAATAAGTAATTACTACCGACGACCGACCGACAAACCGATTGGACTGTATCGAATTTTGACAAAGATATTATAAAAATGTACCCTAGTCCAAGCCCAAAAGAATAAATAAATAAAATATATTAATAACTAATTAAATTGTCATTAAAGCCGTCGTTGACATTTCACTAAAATACAACATAATATATAATTATATAATTAACGTGTATTATAAATGTTTATACCGGTCGGAGGTTGGTCTTTCGGGTAACATATTCTGAAGAGACCCTTCGTTCTTGTGAAATAGAAATATTTGTTCATTTGTTCCAGCACCGAGGTCTGACCGCGCTGATTGCTGGTATTCTGCAAAAAAAAAAAAAAAACAACATAATAGAACACAAATTAAAACTGTGTTAAGGTTATAATAATATTAATAGTATTTATACGTTTTCCAATCGAACGGTAATAATAATAACTGTATTGAAATCGAATGTTTTCAAAACATAAATCATTTCGCGCACCTGCGGGCGGCGCGGCGACGGTTTTCTTTTTTAATTAGAAACTCGTGTTAATTATTTACTATTAGAATATCTATACGTACTACACGTTGTGGTAATTTATATTATTATGTTTCATAACTACGTGCGGTGGAATTGTAAATTGCGACGCGCGTGCGCACAACACAAGTACACGATTTAATAATAATAATAAAATATTTCGTGTACGCGAATTCGAACGCAGAGACTATAAACGTAATAATAATAATTATTATTATTATTATTATTGTAATATATAGTGCAATCATTTTTTTTTTTTTTTTCTAATAAAAATTTGATAAGACGTGTTTTTCTTTCGACCTTCGAGACGCGAACCGTATTAGAAAAAAATAAAGAAATAAGGACTTTGACGGTTTATAAAATATATTCTGAAAAACCATTTTATAAGCGCGTAGAAAGTACTTTGGTCATCTTTGTATCCGAAGGTAATATCCGTGAGATATTAAAAACGAATTACGACGGTGACGGTCGTCGATCAATCAGGTGTTTGAAAAACGGCCGCGAGGACGCGCTTAGTAAAAAAAAAAAAAAAACTTCAGCGGTGTTTTTCGCAAAACAGCGTTATTTATTTATTTATTTTACAGATTTCTAGTGTACTGTTTTTTGTCTATAAATAGGCTTTGAGAAAATAATATTGTCGTGTGTTATTAGAGTTTGTTCGACGAAATCGACCCACTTTTCACTTTTCTCCGGTGTTTTTTTATTTTTTTTTTTCACCACGTTTATTATTATTATCGTCGTTCGGCTGCTGTCGAAAATACTATAGCATAGCTTCTTTGTCACATCAGTGTTTTTCACGAGATTTCCGTCTGATCTGAGCGAAGGAACGGACGGACGGACCGGATAGCGGCGAGTGACCTCTGTCGGTGGTCGAAAATAAAATAAAAAACGAACACATTCGATCCTTTTTTCTCCGGTAACACGCTTCATTTGCACTTCAGCCGTCGAGACCAATCGGAAAATAACCTATATATATGTGTGTGTGTGTGTACAGAGTGCGTTCGATAACAATAAAATACAATTCGACAGTATATAATACGGAAATTGGCATTCGGCAACGATTCGATTCGATGGCACGTTATTTTACAGATAGGAATGTCGATGACAAATTTTGTTTTCCTTCCCCCCCCCTTTAATCCTATGCAATGCTCTCCGAAGCTAAAAATTCTTTCATGCGCCTCCCTGCTGATTCAGAATATTATGAAAATCTAATTTTGCATTTTTAATTTTGCGTTTTGGTTATATAAATGCATTGTTTTTGCTTTTTAACGTCATTATTTCTAAATTACGAGTAATTTTTTTTGTTTGGTTTTTGTAAATTATCGGTCATTTTTTTCTAATAAAATTAAGACTCTTTCAGGAACGATTTTACATTTTTAAAATGATTTTTATCAAAATTAGTGCTCACACTGTATCATATCATATTTCTTAAAGAGATATTATTATTATCTTGTTAAAAATATTGTATTGTATGTATTTGTAAAAAATATTGTATTGTATTTGTTAAAAAGTATTTTTTATAAAGAAAATAATTATTATAAAAAAATATATTATGAAATAAAGCGATAACGACGATGACCTCTATTTTTTTTTTTTTTTTTGACCTCTTGGTATATAATATTACACTCGTAAAATAGATTATTAATAATAAATACGGCTCGTATGGTTTTTTTTTTTTTTTTTCTAGTAGTAGAATATTATTCGTATTTATAATACATTGTCGATCAGTTCGATTCTCGGAACAGCGAATTCGATTTAAATATAGAAATAATTATAGCGAAAAATATTCGTCGTTAAATAACTTTTACTGCTCGCGCGAATTTACGGAACAAATTCACGAATTTCGGAAAATATTTTACAAAACTAGCCGCTCAAAGCTACGCGTGGAATTATGTAATTATTATGTTTTTTTTATTTATTTTTTTTTTTCGGTTAAAAAGGAGTTTCTGCAAGACCATCCCCCATCTCACACCCACTCGTCCATTCTTCTCTGTCCATTGCTCTTTCTTTCCAATATTCGTTCCTTCACCTAGCGATTGCACAACCTTTTTGACTAAAATATCTTCCCATCTTGTTTTTTGGGAAATTGTAATTATTATATATTAAATATAATAAATACTATAAATTATGTAATTAATTTAAATTAAATTAAAAAACTCGGTAGTTTGTATTTTTAAACATTTATTATGATTGAAATTATATCAGTGTCGTCATTTTGTAGTAAATATCAATAAATTCTAACACAATAATATTATTATATGAGGGGAGGGGGGGTTCGTCGAATTTTTCGTGAGCTAATCGGTAACCAAATTGAGTAGTACCTATAGTCAATAGCGTAGAACAGCGGTTCTTAAACTACGGTTAAACATTATAAAATAATAAGTATTGAAATATTGATTATTATAATATGAAATATAATGTAAAATAAAAGACTATCCGAAAGAAAATAGGTAAGGGAATCCGTGATAACTATAGGGCTGGGGTTTTGATGCAAATGCCAATTTTTTTTTCTGTTTTTCAAAACATAAATCTGTAAGCGAAAAATGTGCTTCAAGCGATATCCTATTCATTTTTAAACGTAGATTGAATTTTGAATTTTTTAACGAATTTAACTTTAAATGCACTTTCAGGTTATTTCCATCTGTTTTTAGAGCATTTTTCTCATTTTTACTTAAAATTACACATGTACAAAATAGTCGCCGAACGGTCCAGAACGTGAATTTTTTTTTTTTTTTTTTTTTGTAATTTTTAGCGATTTAACGTAAACAAGCGAGTTTGAGAAATGTTTGCATGTCAGTATTATGACATCTAATAAATTTTTAAATAAAACATTTATTGTTATATAATATCGACCCAGCACCTACTGATTTCATGTGAATATAATTATGTGAATCATATAATAAATATTTAATGAAAAGGTATCTATTTTATTATTGTAATATTAAATAAATAAAATTAAGTACGTTTTACTCGTGTAATTTTTATAATACTATAGTTTAACTGTAATAAAACAATAAACACATATTGTTAAACGACTTTTTTTAGTACATTTTACAAGATTTTTAGGGCATTTTTCACGTTTTGGTGCATTTTCAAAGATTTTAAGGAATTTTTTTTTTTTTTTTTTGAGAATTTTCCACGATTTTCTAGGGCATAAAATCCCAGTCCCTATTACAACAAAAGGTCTGTCCATCAGGAGTCCGGGGGGTCTAAAAAAAGTTTGAGAACCACTGGCGCAGTATATTGTATGTCGTATTGCATAAACGGTTTAAACGTTACAAAACGGTAACAACGTAATATCTAATGTGGACATTGGAAACGTACGACGATTGCAAGACATTCGACGGCGGCGGTTGAGTTGAAGGTTGTGGTGAAAAGTGTATTGTATTTAATTTACCGCTATACGTTATTCGTATTATTATGTCAAATTCGCGAATCGAACAAATCCGTTGTACAAAATATAAAATAATATCTATAACGCGAACGCGAACTGCGGCGGCGTATAATATAGTTCTGTTGTTCAATCTCTTAGTAGTATGGATATAGCCGAATCGTCGGAGAGTCGCTGCGCTCTAAGGATTTACAAACACACGACGTCATCGTTTCGAATGGGATGAACGTGGCATAATATTCAAAGTGATTTTCAGACACGATTGCCATCATACCGTGTCCACGGTCGAATTTAAAACACAGAAATAAAATATCTGCGTTTCAATTTATAACATGATATTATTTTTATCACAACATTGTTACAATAAAAATCAAAAAAAAAAAAAAAAGCGTTTAACGTCGAAATGTTCGCAAGC
Source organism: Stegophylla sp. TES_Ste_2020 (assembly GCA_025469315.1). Classification (NCBI taxonomy): domain Eukaryota; kingdom Metazoa; phylum Arthropoda; class Insecta; order Hemiptera; family Aphididae; genus Stegophylla; species Stegophylla sp. TES_Ste_2020. The sequence continues at coordinate 11,084 of JAIPRM010000234.1, read as the reverse complement.
AAAACTATTCTCTCATCGCGAAAAATTCTGTGATGTTATTCAAATTTCCGGTAGTTTTCTCTTGCGTTTTGGAAGAGAACAGAAAAAGAATCTTGGAAAAAAAAAAAATAAATGTTGACCAAATTGTTGACCGAATAAAATGTCTCATCTATCAAAATATTGCTGCGGGAAACTTTTGAAGAGCTTTACTACTCGAAAAATGACTTCAAACTGTTATACATAAAAAAAAAAAAAAAAAACACTTACTTGGATAATTATATTTATATATGAATTGATTCGCAAATATTCGTAAAAATTATTTTATTTGACAAAACGTAAATCTTGTCAAATACTAAATTGAGCAGTCTATTAAATGGGGGGAAAAAAATATTTTTATCTTTTTGATTGCAATAATCCTAAACCGGTGGGGAATTTCCCACTAGGGGTAATTAAGACACTGCATAGGGGGAATTCAGTAATGGTAAAATAACGACATTTTTATTTTTTGTTAATTTCGTTAAAAAGATTAATTTTAAATCTACTTAAATTATTTAATTAATATTTACATTTATTATTTCTGCTTTTATGTTTAATAATAGGTATGTTCTTATATTTAATTTAATGAATATTAGTTGATTGATATTTAATTTATAAAACAATTATGAAGAAAAAAGCCGGACACACTTCGCACGACGGGTGGGATTTTCTTGACGGGTGTATTGAATTTTAAAGAAACGATAAGACATTTCTTCAATAAAACGATTCTGAACAAAGGAAGTTAATAATATACGAAAAACAAATGAAAAAAAAAGAATGTTAGAAAAATGTCAAAAACTTTCTCGCGCCAAAATCTTTCGTATATTATTTTCTATCTATTTTTAAATTTTCATAAAGTTCGGATCAAAAAACGATTGGTTTCCGAGTCGTTTTTGTCAAATTTTGGGTAGTTTTTCCAAAAAAAAAAATTGAAGAATTGAGAAATTCAAAAAATGACCTCTTTAAAATGTAATCTAGAGGCAAATCCGGTGTCAAAAAGTTATTGATCGAAATTTTTGGACAAGTATTTCTATACGAAAAGTTGTACACAGAAAAAAAAAATTAACATCAATGTAAAAACACTAGCTTCTTCATTTCGTTCAAAATCTAGAAAAAAAAAAACATTTACAAATTGAGACGCGCGTATATGAATTATACGTCAACTATACAGACATATTATTGTGATAACATCTCCGTGGCACGTTGGTCGATCTGACCTCACGCGTATATTGTGTTACCTCTTTGGTATTTTATTGATAATAATTAATAATAATAATATATCGCGTACTACCATAAAGACTACGTGGTTCGACAGCTGGTGGCGGCGGCGGCGGCGGCGATGACGGTACGTAATATAATATTATTATTATTGTAATCGAAACACAATAATATTCCAATCGCGGCGCGACACCAAAAATATAATAACAGTGCCGTTTCCGCCGGAGGAGTGTCATCGTTTCCGGTGTAGTAATAATTATAATGATAATAATAAGAGTCCGTGTTTGTAAAGGTGTAAAACGCAACGCTTAAGAACCACTGCCAGTCGATAGCTCAATGACCTCGGGCCGACGATGGTTCCAGCAGAGTGTATAATATTATTTACACGCTGACGGAATACGTTATGTGCGCGCCGCCGAAAAGAATGCGTCTGTGTGTCTCGACGACACCGACTCACAAAATATAGTGGTCTACATTGTAGACGAAGTCTGTCTATATCGCAGCTACCTATAATAATAATAATAATAATAGTTGTCCGATGAAGTAAAATTGTTGTGAGAGAGCAGATGAAGTAGAAAATAGTATAAAGTTGTGTATGTCCGACGGAGCGTCCTTAAATGTCCTTAAAAAATGCCCTTAAAAAATGCATTTTACCATGAAAATACTCTTGAAAAAGTCCTTTGTGTTTTTATATTTTAATTTGTTTTCTTATTTGCCATCTGCCAAGTCTAGGAGGCATCCATAAGTAAAGATAAAATATAGACATTATCGCAATAATTACAGAAAGATTTCTAGATATTTTTAAGGAAAAACCCAAAAACCATGACGTATAATATTTTGAATTAGTTATATTTGAATCATTGATTCGTATTTGATGTACAGACACTATGCATAATAAAAATTGTAAGTATATTGTTAAAATATGCCTTTAAATCAGTGGTTCCCAACCGGTGGGGAATTCCCCCCTAGGGGGGAATTAAGATACTGCACAGGGGGGAATTCTGAGATGAATAAATAATGAGCATTTATTTTGGTAATTTTGTTAAAAAAATCAATTTTAAATCTGCTTCAGTTATTTAATTAATATTTATACTTTATGTTATTATTTTTGTTTTT